>RJWH01001062.1:0-158359 GCA_004363575.1 Solenodon paradoxus
GAGGGCAGAGAGAGAGAGGGGGAGAGAGAAGAGAGATAGGACATGGGGAAGGAGAGAGAGAGAGAGAGAGAGTGTGAGTATGCGCGCAAGGGTCAAGACTTTTAACGATTTTTTTCTACATGCCTTCAGGGAAGCAGCTGGGTTTATGATACATTATGTGGACCTATTATATTTAGTTGACTCTCTTGATTTCATTTATCCTGATTTCATAATAGCTATTCCAAATAATAAGGTTATGTTTCCCCTTTAATCCCTATACACCTCCTGCTCCATTAATAAGGCTTTATGTACATAGATAAGGGTGCCTACCATCAGCCTTTCATAAAGGCTGGCTCTAAGACTGCCAGGGGATATTCAGTAGACCTGACTTTCATCCATATCTGAAGCTTTGACTCAAGCCAATGCTCCCCACTAAAGAGAGTTACTCAAACAGCAACATGAGTTGTCAACAGCAAAAGCAAAAGCATCTATAAGGGTCTTCAATGAGCATGAGCCAGGCGTTCAAGAACAGAACTTTCTATGACTACCCACAAAGTTAAGACTGTAGCAGTCTTCTGTGCACAGTTTTTGCCCAGACTCCAGCTTGAGCTTTAGAACAGGAATGGTTCATGGAGAGGTCTACGGGGAGTCTGTGTCTGACCTAAAACAGCACACAAAACTGCATATGTATAAATGTATGGAATGTGTATAGCCTTATATATCTAAGAATGGTAAAGTTAGAATGCCAGAATGCAAATTTGTTTCCTGTTATGACCCTGTGTCTGAATTATATAACCTCTCTTAGCCTCAGTTTCCTCATCTGTAAAAAGGGGACAATAACATACTGTCTTCAGAGGGTTGATGTAAGGATCAGACAGAGCACTTGGCACAGTGCCCAGCACTTTGTAAGTCCTCAGTAAACACTGACTACCATTGTAATTATTTTAATAAGACCTGAGCTGCAGGGATTTTGGGGGGTCATCAGGCTCCACCTCTCTTGACAAATGCCAAACCCAAGGTCTAAAGAGGTTAAAGGATATGACCAGTGCCATTAGCCAGTAAGCAATGGGCTCTTTGGTGCTGCTGTGCAGATACCAGATAGTCATCATTCCCTCAAGGCAACAAGAGATCACTGAAAATGACACCTGCTTATGCCACATCACAGTACGTGCACAACAAATATTTCAGGAATGAATAGATGAGACCAGATCAGGGCGGTGCTTAGGTGTTCTGTGCACTAGCCGCACAGATAACAAGGAAAGACTACCAGGAAAAATTAAGCTGACTTCTAAAGGAAAAGAAGGAAAAAGGAAAAGAAGGATACAAATAGAGTTGAGCATGGGGAACACAGCACTCTTGGCAGAAACTAGAGGCAGGGACTAGGCTAAAGAGTTTAAACTACCCTGAAAACCAGGTGAAGTTTACAAGGATTATAAACAGGGAAATTTACAAGACCAAATGCATTTAGGAATATCACTCTATACAGGATTTTAGAGGATGGGGAATGGTGACCAAGAAGTAAAGAATCTCAATTTTCTTATTTTATAATTAATATAGAGCTCTTTGGAGGATAATTTGACAATGTCAGTCAAAAAAAAAATTACATTTTCTCTGACCTATAAATTCTATGTCTAGAATACATCCTCAGAAACCACACTTGTGCAATGACATAATTAGGATATTCACTACATCATCTGTGATGGTAAAAGATTGAAGGAGGACTAGTTAAATAAGCTGCCATACACTCACATAATACTATGTAGGCATACCCTGGTGGAGCAGCGGTTACGTCAGTTGCCCCCAAAGAAGTGTGGGCCACATACCCTTGGGCTCAAGTCCTGGATCTGGGGGGAAACAACCAGTGTGAATAACGAAATAAAAGTAAAATAAAATGCTTCTTCCACCTCTCTCTTCCAGCCTGCCTGCCTACTTGCCTTCATTCCTGCCTGAACCTTTCCTTAAAAAAAATACCCACTATGTAGTAGTTTAAAAAGAACTGGGCAGTTCAGTCCGTACTTACATGGAACAATTTCCAGCACAGTACATGAAGAAGACCATTTGTGAGTTTGCACGTAACTTTAAAGGACACAGGTCTAGATGCACTAAAAATCTCACTCTGGAATAACACACAAGAAACTGGCCTCCAGGGAAGGGATGGTTAACAGGGAAAGAAAGGCACTGTTCACTGAAACCCTTTTACTCTTCTTGAGCACTGACCGCCCTCTACCAGGAATATGGTCACTCTCAGGGCTCAGCAGGTGTCAGCTCCTGGAAGAATTCTTTTCTGACACTTCACACCACATCCACCTCCAGTAGAGCCCCCATCTAACCCCCAAAAGGCACGAGCACCCTGCTATGACTGTACCTTCAACAGCTTATTAAATCTATTTATCTGTCTCATATCACTAGCTCAATGCCTGGAAGGCAGGGACTATAAATTACTCAGTGTGGAATCTTCAACAGCCAGCACAGGGCCTGGCACCTGACAGGCAGGCAGCAAGTATTTGCCAAACTCAAGAATAATGCAGGAGAGAAACTAGTTTGGAATTGGGGAGAAAACGTACATATATGAGTTCCCGACTTGTTTTAAAGAACCAGCTGGCTCTTCCCTCACTGCTTAAGCCGCTACGAGCACCCTAGGGACCAATCCCACTATGAAGCCTAGGACTGGTCAAACACAGAACACACTGGAGCGACAGAAATGGAAGCTTGGCAGAGAAAAGACGAATGAAGGGTAGTCAGTTGGGTGTTTCATGCAAGCCTGAACCAAAGGTTAGTGCTTCAGAAACAATATATAGAAAAGTGAATCCCCACAACCCCAGGACATGCCTCAGAATGGGAGAACCCAGTTATTGTGGAGACGAGTCACACTATATGATTTGTGGCTTTGGACCCAAGTGAAAAAGAAAAACACTTCAGAATAAATTGAAGACTAGATATTCATTATCCTAGAGAAACACATAAGATGAAAACTTAAAAAAAAAAAAGAAAGAAAAAGGAATTCACTTACTTTAGTGTACCTTGGTATGTTAGTGACCAGGTCCCCTAATTTAAAAAAGTAGGACTAAGTAGAGATAGAAAGGTGGTCAGGCTAGGGGAGGGAGGATTGGGAAGTTGCTGCTTCATGGGTCTAGAGTTTTGGTTTTGCAAGCTGAGAGTTCGGGAGATGAATGGCGGTGACGGCTGCACATCATGAGGATTGTATTTACTAACACTACACTGTATATGTTAAATGTTTAAGATGGTCAATTTTACAGTATGTGTATTTTGCTATAATAAGAAAATTGGAAAAATTATGAACATCTAAACTTTGAGGTAAAAAGATGGAAAAGAAGAGCTACAAGTTAGTCCCACCTTTGTCCCCAGTCAGTTGGTGGGTCACAAAGGCTCTCTGCTTCCATTTCCATATGTAAAAAAGGCTCTAATATCTCTCAGTCACAGCATTCTTCACAGCTTTCAAGCTTCTCTTTGAATAACCCATCTCTTCCTCCAGCATTTGCCCTTCTGATTTTCTTTCTCAGGACTTACTCATCCGGTAATGGGAAACAGTACAAACTAGATTGTCAACCCCTCAAGGGCAGGGCCTACTCATTCCTACCTCTGAAGCTGAAGCATCACAAGTTGGGTGACTATGCTCTGCTGAAGATAGTATCAAGAACACTCATTTCCAAGAGGAAGAACACTGCCTTAAGCCACAGCTTTGATCTTGGGAAGGCACTTAACCTCATTTCTGCCTCTGTTTCCTCATCTGTAAAATGGGGCTTTTACTCGCTTTTGAGTATCTTGCAAGTCTCTGGTGAAGCTCAAAAGGGACAAAATATGAGGAACTATTCTATAAACGGAAAGATTCAGGTCCTTCTATTTAGAATCTTATTAGACCAGAAGTCAAAATACCAGACGGCTACCTGAGAAACTATTCATAAAAATGAGAACAATAAGCAGGGCAGGTTTCTGGGGTTAAGGAGAACCTGCAACACAAGTCCGAAGTTCACAGGGTTTGCTTGTTTTGTTGCCTGATGCTTCTATGCTAACCAATGAGCCTGGGAGTCACCTTCAAAATGGCTCACAGCCTAGGGAGGCAGTTAATGATAGATGGGACCAGGTAGAAAAAGCCAGGGCACCCTTACCCCTAGATCCCAGAGTCCAAATCTCCTCGGTCCTTGAGCCTGGTTGCCTTGGGCTTACCCCTTTGGAAAATGTTACAGTCATGCTGCAAGAGCAGGGATGGTAACATGCTACTGAGTCCTCTACTATGGAGGCAAGAGTCTAGACTCAACCAAATATGGCATCCAAGTGCTAGGTGGATTTCTCTACAGCTCTGGGAGGTCAGCTTCAGTTTAAACATAGTTTTAAGGAGAGAGCATTTCCTAAACCACGGCCCATCTCTCCATTAGTTAGGAGAGGGAACTGTGTAAGTAAAACCAACATAAATCTCTTTCTTGCTTGAGACTAGTCTAAAAAGGGATGATGGTGGGGAGTTTGGAACAAGAGAGTTTGTCCTTTGATTAACCATCTTAACCAACCCCACACCATCAAGTGATGGGAGAAGACAACAGTTCAATGTGTAAACTGAACTGAACAAATTAATTACACTTAAAAGTAGGAGAAGGCTTAACTTTTTGAAGTCCAAAGCTCCCCAGAAGGTAAGATAAAAGAACTAGGGAGGTCCTCTCTCCCTTTTTCCCTTCTTCACTTCCACTCACTCAGAAACGGCTGGGCCACAGTGTCAAAAAATATCTAAATGTTTATCAGATTTTAATTCTTCCCACTCTTTCTCCCAAAATAATAAAACTAAGTTACTAGGGGGTCTTCAGTTTATTCTTCCCTGGCTCCCCAGCCCTGCCCCCGCCAACCCCCATGGCTAAATGGCTCCTTCCAATCTTGTTAACCTCTGTATTCCTCCTTTTTCTTTTATGCCACTAACGTCAGAGTGATTCCATAGACACAAATTCTGTGACAGGACTTAAGATTCCTGAGAGTCAGAATGCTACCTTATCTTTTCCTTTTCACCTTTAGCTCCAACACCCAAAAGACAGAAACTTGAAATTCTCATTAAAGTTTACCTCCTTCAAATCACAAAAAATAATCGTTAGCTTTTCTCACAAAGCCACCTAAGCCAGGGTAGAGTGTTAGAGGTGTTTTTTTAATAGCTTTGATATTCTTCGCATCCTGTTGTGTTTACCCCAAGACTTCTATCCAGATGCTGTCAACTTTCTCCCTAAGCTATTTCTATTCCTCAGGCTTCAGAGGGGAGGAACACCAGCAGACACAGTAGTTTGGCCTCAGTCAAGTTAATCATTCTTCCTGGTCCTCAGAGGTGGGCCTGGATGATCCCCAAATGCCCTTTCGGTTCTAAGGAATCTGGAATATCTTCTAGGGAACAGGAGTGGCCCAGAAGTATTTCCTCTGAAAATATAAATCAACAAGAGTTCTGACTGGAAGAAAGAAAGGCTAAATCTACCCTCTTTGTTCTGCCAGAGCAACTGCCCTGCTCCCACCCCATTCCCTAAGAACTATCCTAACCTCTATCTCCCTCTATAGTGCAGCAAATTCAGAAGACCTCACTTTCCCATTTAGAGTTTAATCAATCCATCAGCACATTTGTATAGATCACTTGTACATAGTGTTCCTGAAGTGCTTTCCAAAAATAACAAAAGTCAACACCACACACCCTGGTCCCCTGTGAGACACAAGGATCACTGCAGTGTTGAGGTAGCTCAAAAGAAAGAGAAAAGATCCAAGAGAGAAGAACAGAAGAAAACAAGACAAACTCAAGACAGGACAGAAAACAGGAGACAGAAGGCAAAATGTCTGAGAGCAGGAAATTGACTCATGCAGTAAATTTCCAACCCTGAAGGGTGAAAACCACTGCTTCTCCAGTTCCAGTTTCACCACTGACTAATGGGCTGAGCTAGGACAAATCACTTCACCATCTTATACCACTGTTTTCTCATCAGTAAAATTCAGCCCTTCAACTATCTCTCAAGGAGGTCAGGATCATGGAAGGATTCTGGAAGACAGGGTCAGAATTTCTAATCAGCTTGGATATTATTAGTGGTGGTCTAGGGCAAGTTATTTTCAGTTCCCATCTATAAACTAGATAAACAATACTCACGCTCACTGGGTTGTGACGTGGAAATGAAATGAAAGTGAAGGGAGTAGGACAGTGTCTGGAACAGTGGGTCCTCAGATTAGCATTGACCAAAGTCCCTTCTGCTCTAACAGGGTGTGACTAAGCCCCCACTAAACTCCCAAAAGGCACCACTTCAGTTGGGTGGAAACATATGCCCTGAGACTTAGGCTCAAACTACAAAGTTAAACAGCTAACAGATTAAATACATGAATCTCTCAGGTTCTCTATGAAATTCTAAAAATATTTTTTAAGGAACTAAGCATTCCATCCCTCAAAATTAAATAATTATGTGACTATCTAGAATAGTATGTGTGTCTAGGGGGATTTAGGAAGTTTTCTAGTCTGAATATGTTGTAGAGAAGGATGTAGGCAGGGAGTTTACATGTGTTCATTCATAGATAAGACAGGCAGAGAGGCAGACAGAAATAGATTATACATATGTGTGTATGTATGTTTATGAATATATGTATGTGTATATATGCATTACCTCTTTAAATAGATGATAATTCTCCCTATTATTAGATAAATGAAATCCAAAGGGCGTTAAAGTCTTTCCTCCTCTTACTTTCCTACTGCAAAACGACTTCCTATTGTTTTCCAAATAAAGGTCCACCTTAGTTGCATCTTGTCTGGGAACAGTCATCAATTCAGTCCACAAGGAAGGAAGGCTCTTCTGAATTCACAACAACACTGCCTGGACCAAGAAATGGGACAAGCAATTATCTCTCCAGGGCCCACCCATAGTTACTTATTAACTTGTATACTGTGTTTACTGCAGGTTGTAAATTCCTGCAGAGACCACTAACTCTGTTTCTTTCTGGGCTGCAAAGTACTCAATATTTACTTGTTCACTGAAAGGGAAAAAAATAAGTCCCAAAGACATAATTTATATAGGAAATCCAAGATGGCAAAGTAGTAGGAGGGGGAAAGGGTATAAAACCTGAAAATTCGGCCAGGTAACAAAACAGATGCTGGGCAAAAGCAGCTGCAGTTGGTTCCTAGATTCCAGAGACACATCTTACGTGTCATCACAGCCCTCGACAGCCCTTGGCTGGTTCCCCTCTGAGCTGAGTGGATCAGGCTTCAATACCCATGTGGCAAATAAATCTGGGAAGCTGATTTGCTAAGTCTGACTTCTTAGGGCTCTGTGTTTGCAGTGGCTGTACTGCAATTCAGCAAATATTTACTAGCTGTCTTCAGTGCACGTCTTGGGTGATCAGAGATGAAGTGGGCATAGTTCTTACTCTCAAGAAATTCATAATCTACTTGAGAGGAATTATATACTTATACAACACTGTGAAATTGTTACTAGAGCCCAGTGAAAAGGCTGTTTCGAAAATGTGTTATGAGAATGCAAAGGATATAAGAACAAAGCCTCTGAGTGGGAGTGGGGGGAAGGTGAAAGGGAAAGCTTTGCACTGGCCCCTGAAGATTACGTACATATTTAGTGAGATCTCAGGACAGTTTTGCATGTGTGGAGCTAATTATAAAGAAAGAAAATGAAAAACAACTCACTAAAAGGAGAGCAGAGAGGGGGAAAATAGTGATAATTTTGTTTGCTAAGATTCAACTGAATACTGCTATTTGGTAACAAGAAATAACCATGTCTAAATATACTTTCATTCGAAGAGAATTTTAGGAGTTAAGATTCTGGTTTTCAAAAGCACTCATGGCTGTGCAGGAAACACCTCCTCCAGGTCAAAAATAGCAAATCCCAAGGAACTGGCTGGTGCAGTTATGTTTACTTTTTGCCATCTCTATGGACTGCTTTCCAAGGGCCCCCAAGTGGATGGTATAAACAGGTCTGTGTCACTTCCTGGTTCTCAGGCCTTCTACATTCCCAGTCTGTCTGGGAAGACTGCCTGTTTAAAAATAAACACTAAAAACTCACCAAAAATTCCAACCCCAAGCCATCCTTTCCTCTATTTCATTCGATTTCACTGAAATTAAAAGGGACTGAGCACGAAATGAGACAAAATGACCACAAAGAATGAATTTTCAGATCACATTTAAAAATATATGCTCCCTGAGTTCAAGGTCAGGATATTTAGGTTCCTCTCTCATGTTCTGCCTCTAACTGGAAACCTTGATCTTGAACATGCAAGATGCTTCATCTCTGTACAATAGCTGCATCAGCATATTCTTAACCCCAATGCAGTTATTCAATCCTTCTGGACCTCAGTTTCTTAATTATAACACAGCACCGATAAGAGTTGTCTCAAAGAGCTACTGTAAGTATCACATAAGGAAACGTCTGTTAAGCCTTTAGCAGAGTGCATGGCACTTAGTGTGTCGTCAAAAATAGAAGTTATTTTAATTATCACTATCATCAGCCTCTGAAAACACAGGGGTTGAGTTAGATGATCCCTACTTGAAGAGCTTCTCTAGCTCCAAAACTCTGATTCGTTAAGTAATTTTCTTTTTTTCTTTTTTTTTTTTTTGAGCACGCTGGGAGAAAGAAAGGAAGGAAAGCTTGCTAAATATGACAGTTACAAACGCATCCTCAGGGTTTACATTAGAAACACTAGGATAAAATAATTGAGTAAAACAAGGTCTATCACTCTACCCAATGGAAAAGGCTTGACTATTCCTTGTATTGAACTCCTAGCACGGGACAACGCTTCCCAGAACACACTGCCTCTACTCCCATGAGCACCCCTCAAAGACAAAGTCCTCTTGGGCCAGCATAATCTAACTTGACCCACTTCATCTTTAACTGTATAAACAATTTCCCCTGCTGCTCCTTAGAGCAGCACTAAAAGAGTACAGTGGTCAATCCACCTATTTTAAATAATAAACAACCTTTCACAAAGTCTTCCTGTTTAAAAAAAGAGGTTTCTCCTTAACCAAAGCTGAATATAGTCCAAAAAGTTACAGTTTAACCATAGGTGTTCAGCTTCACCAAGGCCAAACAGCTGAGCTATAATTAAATTCACATGAAATAAATATTTTCTCTATTCATTTAATGCCCGTGATATGACAAATGCTACAGAAGATGCCAAAACTAATAGGCTATAATGAGTGAGAACACTAAAGGATAATGCCTAGTTTTGCGGTCTAAGTGACTAGATGGACCATGAAGCTACCACAAGGAGAATGAACACAGGTGGACAAAGCAGATTTTGGTAGGAAATACTGGATGTGTTAAATTGTAGTAGTTGAAGAATATCCAGGCAGAAAAGTCTAGCAGGAAAATTAGAAATGCATATGAAACTAGGCAGAGCACTATGAGCTTGGGGTATAGACCCCAGGGTTATCAGCCTCTAAGTGATGGTAGAAACCATGCCAAGAGATGAAGAAAGAGTTGAATGAGAGTTGAAGACAGAATCCTGGGGACAACATTAACTTTGTAAAGGCACACATATGGAAGGAGAGAGTTCATAAAAGACAAAAAGTACAAGGAAACCAGGAGCCTATGCATCTCAGATGTCAAGGAAGAGGCAGTGAAATTCAAGAAGGATGTAGGGGGAGTGGCAGATGAAACAAAGGTCCAATAAAGTGGAGGCTACCAAAAACACCCACTGGACCTCACCTCTAAGAGATCACCAGCAACCTCATCAAGAGGAGACTTATTAAGACAGTAGATCATATTGAATTCAACATGAATTCCAAGTGAGAAAATGGACACAATAACGGCAAAAATATTAGGAGAGGGTTGGAAAAGAAGGGAAAAGACTGGACGATGGGTAGAGATTTGGGTCTTTCAAGTTGTACCTTCTCAGTTAACCCAAGGATTTCAGGTAGTGCTTCCAGAACTGTCGAGATAACTCAGAAACCTGCCATGGAGAGTCTCTCTGAATTGATACTCTTACCAGCCATGGCTGACCAAAAGCTAAGGAGAATTTGGGAGTGAATATTAAAGAGCTGTCTGCTTCCTTAGTATTCAACAACAATAAGCCTCTCTACTCCAACACCCTCTCTGGAACTGTACCTCTTTTTAGGATTTGTAAGTCAAAACTAGTGGGAGGGTCTTCTCTATATGATCTGTTTCAAATCTCAATAATGTCTGTTTAAAATGAGCATAGATTTATAATTTTTCCCTATTTACAAAGGAATGAGGAGGAATCCGGTCTTGTTTTGAGTATACACACATGCCCTCTGAAGGACAGTTCTTACATTATGGAAATGAAAGTGGGCAAAGGGGAGCTCCAGAGAACACTGGCTGAAAGGTCATCCCAGGCCCTCAAGTTTAAAATACAAAAGTCCTTACTAGCGTCCCTCCAGTCCTCCCCAATCTTTTCAGTCAAGTGTTCAGAGGAGGAGGAAGGCTAGGGCCTTGCTACTCAAAGTCCACTCAACAGCAGCATTAGAATCACCTGGGAGCTCACTAGAAATGATGAATCTCAGCCTTCATTACTGATCTACTGAATCAGAACCAGCATTTTATTTTAGTAAGATTCTCCAGGCGATTGAAATGCGTGTTAAAGTTTGAGAAGTGCTGGTTCAGGGTATGCTGCCCTTTTATTCTCTGCTTTGTCACCCCTTCACTTGAGAAAAATGACCTTTAATACTCTGCACATGCTCCTGAACCCCTCCTTGTACAGCTTGCACACACTGTTCACACACTGTACACACAGCCCTTCAGAGCCTCCGAACCCGGAGTCCCCAGGAATGATGAACACAGCCTATGTTCTCTTTGCATCTTTCCTATGTCAAAACAAAGGTAGAAAGAAGCAAGGTTGATACACAGCAAAAGTAGAGCTCTTGTGAATGAGAGATCGAGCCACTCCTGCTGTTCAAAGATTCCTAGGAAGAAGGGATGGAAAATGCACGGTAAAGCCTAAGGTACAAACTGATGGAAAGAGAATCACTACACGCATCTGAATAGAGACCAACAGAGGTCCAAAGTTTCATTGCTGAAGGTTTTTGCTTTTGCTTTTTCCCTGCTGCTGCTCTTACTTTACATAAACATTCTTGGGGGCATGGGCAAAAAACGGGGAAGCACACACACAGAGAAAACAAAAACACAGCAAAGGTTCTCCTAGGAAAACTGGGGGGGGGGGGGCAGCAGCTGAACACAAGCAAGACCTCAATTAAGGATGAAATCACAGCAGAACAGAGGACAGAATATGGGATAGAATGCGTGCACCCTGTGGACAACTCGGAGATTACCTTGCGGCTCACCCCAAAGCCCCTCCCCTGCACTGGGTGTTCACCAGTCTCCCAGCTGCAGCAGCAGCAGCAGCCAGCCCAGACCCCCGGCAGTGCAGAAACAGCAGTACATGGTGCCTGCCTGCCCTCCTCCAGGGTAGAAGTGGGTAGCAGCAGGCCTATCCCAAGTACAGGCCTATCCCAGGTGGAAGCTACCTCTTCCAAGAGTATCCTGGGGGCAGGGCCAAATGCTTAACCACAATGAAATGAACCTTTACTTCCAAAATTACTCAGAGCATCATCCAAAGTTCTCCTACACCCATCTATAGTTCCTCAGAGAAACAGCCTTGATGAGGGGTGGGTGGAAGAATGCCTAGAGCAGCTCCCAGAGTGCACTAGCACATGCTGAGCCAGGAGTGGTCATTGAATCATACAACATTTACTGTGTAGGGTGTGCCCTTGTGGCTCAGGCAGCTGAGACACTGGCCATGTGAACTATGTAAAGTCCTAGGACCCGGGTTTGCAACCTGGGGCCGGGGTGAAAAACTGAAATAAAGATGCTTCTTCCTTCTCACCCTTCCTTCTTTAAAATACTTCCTCCTCCTCCTCTTCCTTCCTTCCTTAAAAAACAAAACAAAACAAAAAACACATTCCATCTCACCAGCAACTGGGGAGATACAGTGGCGACAGCAGATGGTCTGTGGCCTCAGGAAGATCAAGAAGGGTCAAGAGGAATAAGGAAGAAGCAAACAGACGGGAGCACAGTAAGGAGCGCTGAGCACAGGGGCCACCTGGCAGCACAGAGGGACAATTACACCAACCAGTGGGAGAAGTAGTCTAAGCTGACACTGACTTTAAAAGGTGTTCTGAAAAGCAAGGCAGTGCAGAAAGAGGCGGGCGGGTAAAGGGAGGACAGGGCGTTTCAGGGAGAGGAAACAGCCCCTACAAAGGGCAAAAGGGAACTGGAACCACAAGCTGTTCTGTCCCAGTCTTTGCTGCATGTGGTCATCATCACAAGAAACCACTTGAGGGTTTGCCAGGGAATCCTAACACCATAGTTCCTGAAGAAACTTTGAGTCTTCTTATAAAGTCCAACATAGCCATTTAAGAGGGGGAAACTGATGCCTAGAGAGGGACCATAATTTGCCCAAGGGCACAGGGCTGGCTAGAGGCTGAACCAGAACCTAGTTCTCCTAACTCTTCAAAGTTCTCCCAAATATCTCACAATCGGAACCCTGTCACTGAGTCCTCTCAGACAGTAGAGTGCCAGTCCTGGCAATGGTCTCCACTGTGGTCTATTCATTTTGAGCACCCAAGACGCAGCTCATGCCCAGCAGTCTGCCACACTGGGAAGTCTAGCAGGACTCGTCTCCAGGAACTCCAACGGGGCAGAAGCAGCTCATGAGAAAACAAGAGTGGTTACCTGCCTTTTCTGGAAAACAGGTAACAGGCACACACAGCAATCCTCAGGGGAGGTTGCAGTTTGTGTGCGTTAGTAAATATGAAAACGAATCAAGGGTTGCCTTGAGAACTGAAGGGAATTAAATCAGTCACTACAGAAATAGGTGAGTCTGAGTTATTGCCAAACCAGGCAGGCTTAATTAGGACTCTCCAACCCTCCTCCTCAGGACCCATCCTCTTCTGTGGCTGGTCATACTAACCTCACTGACAAGCAGTGATTTCAGAGATGCTGAGGTTTCACTGTTAGTTTAGCCTTGGGAAATAGGCCATCAACTTGGGAGCCAAGTCATTGGAGCCTCTGGGTGCAGTAGTCCTTTACTGTCACTCCAAATTGTACCTTCTATAGCACCTGCTCTGTGACGGTCCTCCAGCCTGCCACCCACTCTGAACCCACATGTGAAAGTAGGAAAAAAAAAAAGTTCTTAAAAAAAAAAAAAAAAAGGACAGGTGCCAGCAGAAATAAAGGCAAGTAGGCAGACAGGAAGAGAAGGGAGGAAGTAGCATTTTATTTTATTTTGATTTAGTTCTTCACATTGGTTGTTTTCCCCCAGACCCATGAACTGAACCCAGGGGTATGTGGCCTCACTCCGAAGGAGGTGATAACCCTCTATATAAAATCTAAATAGAAAGCAAAATTATTCAAATACAAAGCAGAATTTCCCCTCTTCTCATAACAAAACAAAGATGCATGTCAACAACCAGCCAGGTGGTTAAAACTGTGCAGAAAGAGGCTAAGAGTCACTAGGGTTAAACCTATTTATTAACCTTGTCTACAGGCTTGGGAACCTGAGCTCCAAGGCCTTGAAGCATCAGTATGATAAAAACAACCTAATGATCAGGAATCTTTCCTGTCTAAAAGGTCTTTAGATGTTGCCTATGACCCCAATCACTGTAAGGCTGATCCTTGCATACCAGCCCAGGACCCTAAACACATTCAGGTCAATAGAGTGGCCTGCCAGAAAAAAGTGACTTACTCAGGGGCTGAAAAACAATATTTAATCTAGTACAACAAAGGAGCCATAATGGCCCCCATGGGTCCTAAAATCCTTAACACATGCTATGAACCTCTGGGCAGAGGGAGTGAGGGAGGGTAATTCTGCGGGGAGAGAGGGGACACTGTAGCCAGACCTCCTTCTCTTCCACCCAAACAACTCTTTAGAACTTGTCCTCCTGAAAACAAATGCAGTTCTGATTTCCAAACCTCACTGCTGGAGGACTTTTTGTTTTCTCTGCTTTTTAAAACAGATGAATGCTCCCCTAAGGGAAAACAGCTGGAAATACAGAAGGCAGAAAAAGAATCCTACTATGAGTTCCAGAGGAACGACTACACTATTGTAAAAGGTCTTCTCAAAAGAAGCAACACGCCCACTCAAAATAGAAAATACAGTATTGTTCAAAAGACTTCTCTTAAAGTGTAACCTTTGGGTTGATGACTTCTCTACAAGCCTCAGCTGCTTCCTCCTCTATGCAGTATTAAGACTGTCATAAGCAAAGTGTTAGTGATTTTCTTCCTTGGGAGCCTTAGAAACAACTAGCTCATAACTCCATTTACCTGTTACTGAGCATCTATTATCCTTATCATCATCAAAAAACTAAACTTAATCACCAAACTGCTGCAGACATTTAAACAAATTCGAAACATTATCTTTTGAGGCAGATTGAGGCCACAGTATTGACTAGTTGAGAATAAATGGGAAGAGGGTATAAATCAGGCAGCCTAGCTTCTGTATTTACTGCTTTCCAAAAGGAATAACATTTTCAAAGGCTTCTGGAACATCACACACTGGTGTATCATACCCATCCATGAGAAATGAAGGCTGCCGTCCTGAAACCCATTTGCTCCCCCCCCCGAAAAAGAATCAAAAGAGGTGTTTCAGAAAAAAATCTGTTTAAGAAAATTCAAGCTAATTTTATTTTCACAGGAGCTACAATTAAATGGCTTTGACTTTACCACACTCCCTAATTAGAATGCTAGTAAGTGTAGATGTGCTCCATAGATTTAAACTGGCTTATGGTGAATTCAGCTGGATGAAACTGGTCCCAGCCCACAGAAGCTACTAACGTTTCTGAGTCCCAGGTGATTCTATCTGAGAAATGAAAGGGGATGTGATGTGGGGATGCACAGCTTAAAATCATAAAGCAGACATGTCAGATGTGTAAACAGGAGATAAGGATGGCTGGTTAAGCCTCACCCAGGTATGGTGAAGATGGGCTCACAGCAAAGACATTCCTTAGCAACTCAGCTGTGGGACACACTCCTAGTTACTGCACCATTTTACTCTAGGTACTCTTACCAACTCTAAGGAGAGTTCCAGCCCTCTGGACACAGCCACAAAGGGAGGAGCCCCCACCCCTCAGATATATCCTGGAATTCATTTTGCCTTACGAGAGGCAGCTAGCACCTGTGATGCACATATGCACATTCCCTCCATAACTTAACTTTCCTTGCCTGCCTGCCCACAGGGAGTTTAAACTCGCTGTTACTGCTTTTAAATAAACTTGCTGTGTGATCCTGACCAAACAGCTCTCTCCATGAATTCTTTATGGATGGACGCAGCATTTCAGTGGCGTGTCTCAGCTTGCCCATCCTCACGATATTGAGGATAAAGTTAGAACAATGCTTAAAATTCTGTCCAACTCAGAAAGGGGAAAACACTGCTTTTAAATCCATGCAAAATTCTAAACATAAAACATAAGTCAGTAAGACCCATCAATGACAAAGCAAAGAAACTCAATTTACAGAATACAATCAAATCTCCAAAATTCCCCCAATGTAATAAAAATAATTAATCAAATCCTCAGTCCAGAAGGTGTTGCTCACTGTTACCTCTGTCTTTCCCTTAAACTATAAGCTTCCCTAGGGCCAGGCACCTTTCACGCCCTCTTTTTGGGAAGATTCACCACACAGACATCAGGTCTCTCCACAATTCCTTAAAAACTATATTCAACTTCCAGAATGAACACATTTTCCACATCAACCAAAGTTTCATGAGAATGGGACAAACTCAGGGGACAAGCCTGATCCCCTTCTATTGTCACCTGGTGGTTGACCATTTGCTGAAATGGCAAAGCTAACATGGCTCAGCTGTGCTTAGTTTTAGGATTCACTAACGCTGCCTAACAGGGAGATTACAGAGGCCAATGGAACTTACAACTTTAGATCATTAAATGATGGGGCTCTAAATGTACATGGAGAGGAACTAGTCAGGCAATATGGAGGTGACAGGGTGACAAAGGTCAAGAAGGTCGCATTAAGTCCCCACCCCTTCATACCATGACAGTTTGTCTAAAACAAATTAGGATTGGGAGTAAGCGCCCCCTTTTCCAGACGTCTGCAAACATCAGAGACCTAAACTCAGCCCCTTCCCTCACCCTTTCCTTTGCAGAAAGCATGTAACCTAGTCTGTCTCCCCCTCCCATATTTAGCAAGGAGCTGGAAAGGCATTTTGAGCAGGAGCTTCCCCATTCGCTCTCTGGCCAAAGAATACATTTCTTTACCCATTCCTACTTGTGGCCCTCAATCTTTATTAGCTGTATGGAAGGAAGATTCTAGGCAATACTGTAACACAACCTTTTCTTTCAGGTCTTGATTTCCAGAGTCCTAAAAACTCCTGGATGGTCTTCTGGTCTCCAGCCCCCTGCTGTGCTTCATTCAGGCCACTCAAAATCCTTTGGAACCATACTCACAAAAGCAGTGTTGGATCACCTTTCACCTGCAATAGTTCAGCTTTATCTATTCCAAGTATTGTAATTTACTGACAGTTCTCTATATACAGCTTGCAAAATGCACAGAAGATACAGGCCCATCCTACCAGAAACTGTTAACCAGAGTTGGGGGGGCTTCATATCCAGAAAGCAAATAATCAAGACATACAATAAGGAGTATCCATTTCAGAATTCTATGTGAGTACACTTAACATGCTCTTAATAACATGCTCTGAATAACGGATGAACAAGCAGCAGCTACCTGTGAGCTATGGACAAAATATAAAGGGAGGAGGAGAGAAAGGGATCCCAATCAAGACAATGGAAGGGGGCATTCAAGGTCAGCTCTGACCTAAAACCTTGAGGGCTGAATAAGTAAGGGAAAGGAAAGAGGGAATTTCTGGGGCTTAATGGCTCAGTCCCCTGATGACATGGTGTGGGGGTGAGGCTGGGGAAAAGAGGGAGGGAAAGGCTAAAAACCAGGGAAGAGGCCTGCCCTGATGTCCTAGGCGCTAAACTGAAGGCAGCAATAGAGAACATGTAAAGTCCAAGGACCTGGGTTCAAGATCAAACAAACAAAAGTGCTTCTTTCTCCTCTATCTCTTTAAAAATAAACAAGCAGGGAAGAATAGCAATCAAATATACCCTCCACATAAAAGGACAAGATGCTAGGGAGTATGTTTCACAGAGCAGACTTTGGTTATTCCACAAAGTATTAAGTAGTCAAGTGAATACAGGCAGGGAATCTCTGGTATTGAAAAACTCCACCTTCTATTTAGACTCAATTGAAACACAGGCAGAGAAATTCAGCTTTGGATCAAGAGGTAGTAGGGAGTCAATGAATGTTCTTGAGCAGGAAATGTGACCTAATCCAATTCAACAAGCATTTACTAAAAGCCAAGTATGTGAGATGTACCAGAATACTTGATCCTCACCCTCATCCTCAAGGAGCACTGCCACCATGGGTAGGGACAGGAATACTACTTGGTACACAAGTAGGGTTCATTTTTTTGATGAGGGACAGCATAAGGAAAAAGGGACCTTGTAAATGAAGCAGGATTGTAAGAATTCAGCAGGAGATTAGTTAACCAGCAGGCATGATAAAAACAAACCAGCACCGCCCGGGTGGGCTAGCGCCACCTATCCTAGACATACTAGGGATAGGTTTCCAGTCCTTAGGAACCCCTCACCAATCCCTAGCAACTCCTACCAAGTGACAAATTCCATACCCCTGGTATATAAGGTCCTCCTTGAACTTCTACCATCTTGTAGCTCTTTCCTGCCCACAGAGAACTCTCTGTGCTTCTCCTAACAAACAGCCATCCATGTGCTGTTATCAAAAGTCTCTGGAATTCTTTTCAGGACTAACTCAATGCCTCAGGACATACAGCTGCCTTAAAGCCACTTGCAACATTCTTAGCCAGTCTCACTTGGGATAAGGACAATATTCACAGCAATGAACCTGTCAACAGAAACTAAAGCAGCCCAGGAGGACAGAGAGAATGAGGAGGTCTGGTCAGGGTGGTGGTAACAGACGCCTACAGAAGAAAGCAGCGGCAGGGGCTGGCTACTGACTGCAAGAGAGCCCCAGGAGAAAGCAGTCTTCACAACCCAGAAGTGAGAGAGCAGGAAAACCTGGGTTTCAAGTCCCAGACGGTGGTGTTGTCTTTAAACCATGTCAGTCTGGCCATTCTGCCTGTTTTTGGAAATGGGTTACACAGTCCATCCTCCTCTTCCTATCTGCCCACGGTTTTGTGTGCTAGCTGTGATTTCCTGAGATTCCCATTTGCAAGGGAGCGACGGGGATCAATGAGGAGCTGACAATCCCCTTGTCCATCACAACAGTGATAAATACACTCAACAGTCCGGCACTACAATTTTCCTGGCAGCTCTTATTCTGGGAAATGGAGAAATGAGGAAGGAAGTATTACATTTAAAAAACCTTGAGGTCGTATTCTCCTGAGTAGTGAGTTTGCCTCTTAGGCAGCTTTCTCAGTTGCATTTAGTGAAGGATGGGGAATGAGACAGAGAAGTATCAATCCTAACAGCCTGAACCAGACACTACAGAGCAAAAAGGCCCTAGAACCCTCACCACCTGGTTGTGTGAAAAATGAGCACAAACCCAGGAGAGCATGGACCAGGCAAACATGCTTCAGAGTAGAGAGCATCACTGGAAAGAAGTACCCAGCACCCACTACGAAGCTCTGAAACGATCAACGGTATTGCCAAGGGCTCGTCCCAAAGGAGGAGCCCCCATGGAAGGCTCTGAGCCATAGAGGCAGGCTAGCTCCCAGAATGTAGCCCCTCTCTAAACCCAGACACCCGATGCCACTTTGCCACCCTAACCATCCTAGACCAGACATCAGCAGCAGACTAACAGGGTGAACAAGAGTGCTCTCCGGAAGGGACACGGGTGACCTCCCTCTCTACATTGTGAGAAATCTGCATGCATTTCCTAGTCTTCAAGAAACAAGTATTAACTGACGATCTCTTAAAATTTTTGAAACAACAGGGAAAACAAATTTGAAACATCACCTTTACAAAGGAAAAGTGTGATTTAGCCCTCTTTCCAACCACTAAATAAGAATAAGAGGGAAAGAACCCAGACTGCTGAACAGACGGCTGCTGGTCAGAACAAGGTGGCGGTTTCTCTGACATTTGTAAGTACTTCTCGCTCACCTGTGAAAGATTCTGACTGCCTGAGAACAGTCAGACTACACGCTTCCAGACAGGGGCCTCAGCGAACTAAAACCAGAAGTGGTCCGAGATGATCTGTTATCACAAAGCGTGTTCCCAGTGCCATGTATGCTTCAGATGGAGTGAATGGTCTTATATAAGCCCTGGCTGTGTCAGGAGGGAGAGGTGTTTGTTACACTGCAGGACTCCATTCTGTAACGCGACAGTCATGCTTCTAATAGCATGAAACCTAAGGATAATAATAATAGGATTATTATTATTAACTAGCATGTGACTGCTTATTCACACTGTATGCAACTAAGCATTTTATATCTATATCTAATTTGATCCCTTTAAAGAGAGGTAAAAGGAGGTACTTGCCTGTTTTAGAAAAGGCAGAGGTTAATTAACTTGCCCAAGGTCACACGGATAGCCGTTCATGAAGCCACGATGACAAACTAAGCCATCTGACCCCAAAACACACCATCTCAGTAGAGGAGGTTCGCATTTATTCTGTTAGATAATATAATTCATTTCAAGTATTAAAAATTATCCTGGATGTATTAAGGAGTAGAAGGCAAAATTCTCTTTTACTATAAAAAGCAAACAAGAGGCCTTGAATAGCATTTACATTGCTGCCCGCAGTCTCTACCCTCTGAGATGGGCTTAGACTTGGCTTCCTGCGTCTACTTCAGAAGCTGAACATGTGGATGCCAGAACCCCATCCACAGAGAACAGATTCCCAAGGAGTAGGGTGGGTTCAGGAATTCTAAAGCATACCTGGAGAAAGACTGCTCTGGGCCATTCTAGAAAACATCTGAACCACCCCCAAATCTGAGAACCAGTAATGTAGATGGCTAATACCTCCGAGCTGCTAAAGAGATTGATTACTTTCAGTCACAGACAGCACACATTAAAAAAGCTGCTGATAGAAAGGAATGGGGTGAGACAGGAATTCAGAGACAATGACTTTGAGAGTCCGCTTTACAAACAGGCATCTGATGAAGAACGCCTTCTTTGTTATCTGCATTGGTGTTTGTCCTCAATCTTCCACACCTGAAATACCCTGCCTCAAAAATTAAGCTTGAGATGCACCCTTGTAGCTTAGGGGGCTGAGATGCTGGTGTGCAGACCACAAACAGTCCAAGCACCTGGGTTCAAGACCAGGAGCCAGGATGAAAAATCAAGAATGAACAAGTAAAGATGATCCTTACTTCTTTAAAAATGCTTCTTCTGGCACATCCTACTGGAGCAGCCGTTTGGTCAATAGTCTCCTAAGGACATAGGCCATGTACCCCTAGGTTCAAGTCCTGGTTCAAAAACCAGTGTGTGAATTAAATAAGAAATAGTGTGCTTTTTTTCCCTCCTCTCTCTGCCTGCCTGCCTACTACTATCTTCACTCCTGCCTGCATCTTTCCTTTAAATAAATAAATAAATAAATAAATAAATAAATAAATAAATAAATAAATAAATAAATAAATAAATAAATAAATAAATATGCTTCTTCATCTCTTTACGAAAAATTAAGCTTGATTTTTTTTCGGAAAGTAACTGCCAAAGATGGATACATTGCATATTAATGATATATTTCAGATATCCTTAATGGAAATTTCGACAGAAAAAGGTTGAGAGAAAAAGAATTAGGTTTTTTTTATTTTAATGTATGCTATTTAAAAGCCCCTGGGTCTACAAGGCCTGAGTCTTTGCATTTATTTGTAAATTGAGTAAAGAAGCACTCCTTTTAAGGTTGTGCCTTTCTTTCTGTGTTTTAATCCAATTCATAAGTGTCCACCCTAATACATAAGCTCACTAATTCTGTCTTTCCTCCTTGGCTTAAATTCTCAATTTCAATGGAAACAGTTTCAGTAATTTGATTAAGTTGTGCAGAAATGCTGATGCCTTCTTGGGCACTTAACCTGACCTTTTCCTGCTCTTTTCTGTCTCTGGGGGAAGCCCTGGCTGCTCCCTTCTCCATAGGTGGGCTAGTTCTAAGTCTCATCTCTGACTCCTGCAGGGTCTTTACGGAGGCCACGAACAGTGCAGCCATAAGTTCACACTGCCTGGTTTTGCCATTTTACTAGATGGTTTTTATCCTCTTGGCATCAATTCTCACAAGTGCAAAATGAGTAAAATATAAACCACCAACTTCAAGGTTGCTGAGAAGATGAAATAAACTAACATACCTGGAACAGAGAAAGCACTCAAAGACATATTATATTTTATTATGAGTCTACTTTGCAATATTAAGAAAGTTTTGCATGAATCTAGAGTTTTATACTGTTTGAACCAGTCTCAGTTCACTTACTACACTCAAGCCTCATAGTAACCATTAAGATTGAAAGTTTATATACACTTCCCCCTCAGTAGGTCAGAGACTTGTCCCAGTCATCTTTGTATACCACCCCACACAAACATACTAACTACCTACATCAGTGTTGACTTGGACTCAATATAGGGTTGGTCGTGCTATAGAGAGAACAAGCCAACTTCATGGTGAAGAGCTATGGAACAAATCAGAATCATTAACTTTAGGGCATTCCTGGCCACACTGAACACAGAGACAAAAGGGCTACCTTTCACAGTGGTGTGGTAACTCATCCCTGGGGCAGGGGGGTGGTATAGGGGGGACCACATCGATGGGAAAGAGAGCAGCCAGAGGTCACTCAGAGGGAAAAGGCATTCTGTCCCTTCACAAACTCTGAGGCAGTAGGGAATCAAGATAATGTAATGGGCATTACTCAGCCTCTTGCTGGGCCAAATGGGGATCCATAAATGATGGTGTTTCAAAGACAAATAATGCTGCCTTCACTAACTGAAATGGCAGTGCCTTTTCAGCAGAGTACAGGCCAGTTTATAAATACCAAGGACTAAAAGGCTTCTTATGGGGCCCAACTACCACCTGCCTAAACACTGGGGTTATCTGGTCCTCCAGGCCCCAAATAAATCCCATGAACTTCCTTCAGGGCAGAGCTACCATCACCCAAAAGTACACCCTCCTCCAAGTGGTAATCCAATCTTTCTTTTTTTCACTTTCTGTTAACTAGTCTTCCCAAGACCATCTACTCCCAACAGACCCTCCCTTGCAGCTCCCACCTGACACTGCCTTCCTCTCTCCAGGCACTTGTTCTGTCTCCCTCATCACCTCACCCTCCTCATCCACATACATTTTATCTGCAGGCTTTGAGATCTTCCAACCTTGGTTCTAGATCCAACACAATAAACTGCAGTACTTAATAACTTTTTTTAATCTGGCCTTTCCTTTTCTTTTTTAAGGAAAGGTGTGCAGGCAGGAAGAGAGGAAGGAGAAGCACTTTATTTAGTTGTTCATTTTGGTTTTCACCCCAGCCCTGGGGCTTGAACGCAGATCCTTGGGATATGTGGCCTGTGCTCTCAGCCAAAGGCAGCTGACCTACTACAGCAACACAGCATGCCAAGCCTTGTTTTCTGATCTGTAAAATGAAAATA
This sequence comes from Solenodon paradoxus, assembly GCA_004363575.1. Classification (NCBI taxonomy): domain Eukaryota; kingdom Metazoa; phylum Chordata; class Mammalia; order Eulipotyphla; family Solenodontidae; genus Solenodon; species Solenodon paradoxus. Next base: position 22,511 of record RJWH01001062.1, read on the forward strand.
AGCCCACCTAGGTACAGTGCCTGGCACAGAACATGCATTCAATACTTCCTGCCTTGTACCACTCCCCACAGGATTTTTCTTCTTTCTTTTCTGGGCGAAAGTAACCAAAAGGGATGGGAAGACAGAGTTGAGAGTCACTTCTGGCCAGAAGCAAAAGATAAAGGCTTCTGTAAAAGTAGCACTTCTACAGCAAAAGATAAAGGCTTCTATAAAGGTAGCACTTCTACATTCAACTAAAACCCCAAAGGAAGCTCCCATAATTCCACACTTACATGTAAAATGTTTTAATTAATTCTGACAGCAAGAACATCTGCCAGTCTTACAGAAACACCAGCTGGTTCATTTCTGATAAGGCCCAGGCACTACTTCAGAGAGGCCAAGGACTGTCTCCAATATGGTTCCCAAATGGTGGCATCCTAGATGACAGCTTCAGGGCAGTGTGTCATTCCTCTCTCTAGTGCCCTGAAGCCACTCTGACAATTTCATAATTAGGCCTGATATAAAATCAAAGTTCTTTTTTTTTTAAGTTTCTCTTCCAAACATAATTAATTTAAGCAAGTCTACAAAAACACACTACAGAAATATGATAAAAGGCCTTGTGTTTTAGAGAGGCTTTCATAAAGTGGGTGGGAAAGTGGCTTTTCCATTGAAGATTCTTATTTTGCAATTAGCTAAGAGTCAGAGGGTCCTTTCTGGCCAGTCTTTAGGACCCTCTGAGGGTCTTCCTTTTACCAAGCCATCAGGAAGCACTTTGATGTGCCAAACTGGAGGCTTTCAGGCAGCCCTAAATGAGGAAAAGAAACCAAGCTGAAGTCAGAGCAGAGCTGTTTAGAGATGCAATGACATGGTTGGTAAGTACAGAAAAGTGAGACCCTTGATAGCAGGCCTCTCATACTCTTCCGATCCTGGTGATGGATTATAAAATGTGAACCCCAATACCTGCAGTAAGTTCATATGCCAAAGAAAAGTGGGCTATAAGTTTAGCTGGTCACCACTAAATGCAAATTTGGAAAAGAGTGTAACTGAAACAAGAAACTACAAAAACTATCAAGTACGAGAGTCTGTACACTCTTTCCAGTCCACAGGCAAACTTCGATTGATAAAATTTCTAAATTGCATTGCCTGCAGTTTTCACCAACTGTAAGAATCTTGTGACCCCTGTGAAGAAGGGAGTATGGCAAATGTGGTGGTCCGATAAAGAGAACCGAAAGGGACAGTGTACTATACAACCTCGAGGTAAGAAACTGGGGGCATCATCAGCTCTGGCCCCAGACTGAGTTTGGGGACAAAGACTCTCACTCTCTGGTAATAATACTGGGCAGAAATCACCCAAGGTTTTTTCTTCTCAAAATGTGAATATCTAGAACAGGAGCTCACTGTGAAACTTAAAACCTATTTTCCATCAAGTCCGAGTTCAACACAACCGTTCAGTTTCACAAGCAGGCAAATAGAGTTGAGGAGCAAGTGAGACAGCACGGGCAGTACTGGTGGTGTGGAGAGAGGCCTTCCCTAGAGAAGCTGAGCGGTCTTTGTGCCTCTGCGACTGTCCGTGTGGACTCCAACACGAAGGCAGTGTCACAGAGAAGACCAGACCTAAATTTCTGAAATTTTCTGGACCTTAAGTTCAAAAAAACTGAACCCACAACAAGGGTAGTGCTAAGGAGTCTAACACCTGCCAAGACAGGAGGATACGGAAGAAAAGAGAGGAAACAAGCCCCTGCCTTTCATCACTCTGGATGCAGTCCCTCTCCTTGGAAAGAGAAAGACATAGTCCCAAGCTGGCCTCTCCCCGTCACTCAGTCCCACCAAGCTGACCCTCAATAATCTCCTGTCCAGATTGATGGTATTTTCATATCCACAGCCCTGGCCAGTATTTCATGTCTGCCTACCTATGAGACTATAATATGCTACCTGAACAGCTAGGGCAAGCCCTGAAATGTGAGGGAGACCACACGGACATCAGCCCCAATTCTGCTGTGAACTCAACATCTGATCTTAAGTTACTGCATTAGTCTTTCAGTAAGTAAAGTGGGCCTAACTTCCATTTGCCTTTAGCATATTTGTAAGGATACCAGCTGATGAAGGTTGATACTTACTGAAGACTTGCTATGTGCTATCTACATATGAGGTTCGCTGCTTTACATGTTTCCTCCCTCTATTTTGTAAGTAGTATTAACTACCATTTTCAGTTGGAAAAACTGGGCTTAACGAAAGACCTACCCAAAGCCATACAGCCAGAGAGGAAATCTAACACTATAAAAGCAAGGGTCAGGCATCCTGGTGGTTCAGGTGTGCCTCAGAAGCGGTCCACATGTTAAGCCAGGGTTCGTCACCCAGGGGTGGGGTGGGGTGGGGTGGGGGTGGTGTCAACTAAAATAATTTAAATGTTTCCTCCTCTTCTCTCTCCCTCCCTGCTTTCATTCCTCTTAAAAAAATAAAATTAAAACTAGGCTCAACTACTAATTAATGTCACTTCTCCCCCAAATAAACAGACATTTGAGTATTATTTAGTTGTTAGGCACTGTACTGAGTGTTTTAGATATTTTATTTGATTTTATTTTCATATTTCTTTAAAATTTTTTAATAATTTAAGTTATACATGCAGTAATAGAAAATTCCAATGACACAAGAAGTTTACTTAGAGTTTCCTGTTACTCTTCTCCTCATCCCAGAGTTCCCTAACCCAGGCAACCATTAGTATTTTGGCAGCTACCCTGCTATAGAAACAGGTAGTGTTAATATGTGTATCTCCATTTTATAAATGACAAAGCTGAGGCTAAGCAAGGGTAAATTTCCTCAAGGTCATACAGATAGTAAGGGGGTGAGCTGAGACTGAAAGCAGGGTCAGACTGATTCAAGACACGCTATCCTCCACTGCCTCCCACTCAGTCCCCACTCCTTAGGATAACCATCCATTTTCATTCACCATAGGAAAGAGGAAAACTCGGTCTGGTCCACAGCCAGTTTTACTCCTCCACTCTCCCAACTAAGTTGAAAACAAAAAGGCTGCCCAAGGACACCCTGCCCCAGTAACATTAGCGCGGCTTTATGTTTCTCCAAATCTATGGTGTCGTGGGTAGGGAGGGATCCTCACGTCTAACCTCCTCACTGCCCACACGAGCTCGTCTACTACTTGTGAAAACAAGGGCAGGAAGACGGGGATGAGAAAGAGAGGTCAAGCTTGCCTCCACACTAGACTCCCAACGTCAGCAGCAAAAAGAAGGATGTTTTTACAGGAGCCCTCTTGAGTTGCAACGACAATTCTCCCTTCCAAACAGTGGAGCCTGCTTGAGTTCGGAGCAAAGACAATCCCCCTCTGGACACAGCATGAAGGACATTTCAGGGAGGCCCTGGACCCACTGTTACTGCCTACTGTCAGCACGTGCCTACGGACAGACTGAATGAAGACTACACCAATACCTGATACCAGGTAAATTTACAAAACCACTCAAAATCCCAATGGCAGAGGCTTTATAATTCAAGAAACTCAGAATTTCTGTTCCGATTTATCCCCAACTGAACCCTCTAATAACCTGAAAACTGCATGGATTTTTAGATATTAGGGTTTTATCCCTACAGTCTCTCCCTCCCTCCAGAAAAATAAAAATAAAAGCCCCTCAGACTATATGGAATGCTTTTCCCTTAATGAGAAAATAAAGGCAGTCCTTTCAAATTATGTACACTTTCATTTTTGTCCCATCAGGACACAAGAACATACCAGCATACCTCGAGAGCACCTGAACTGGGGGTCGGGCACCAGGAAAGGAGCTGTCATACTGCTCTTCAAGAGCAAGTTAAAATCAAGTTTGCAATTCCAGGAGGTTTCCTATTTCCCAGCATGCCTTCTGGCTATAAAGGCCTTAGTTTTCCAGCTTACAAAATGGGACTAAAATCTTCCTCATATGATTATATGAGATGTCTCATGTAAAAGCACTCTGTAAAATGAAGAGCTCTTTATTGCTATTAATATGAATGCTTCCTGAGCCCTGATAAGAGCAGCGGTCAGGTCAACTGCTTCCGAGGAAGCACCCTGGGTTTGAGTCTGGGGGGTGGAGTGGGGGTAGAACAACCAGTGTGAACAACTAAGTAAAAGAATAAATAAAAATGCTTCTTCCTCCTCTCTCTTCCTGTCTGCATGAATATTTGCTGCCTTCAGTCCTTCCTGCACCTTTCCTTAAAAAAAAAAAAAAAAAGATGTTACATAAAGAAAAAAAAGAAAAGAAAATGAATGCCCAGCCTACATAGTAAACACAGCAGAAACAAACTAGTCCTCTTGTCCTCAAGGGGTTTGAAATCTATGAAGTTTTAGAAAAGACTAACCAAAACGCTGGAGAACAATTCAAAAAAGTTGTTCAACAATGTGCATCAAAGAATCCCTGTGGGGAGATGATTATATGGGGAAGGGCATTCAATAAATACTTTTTCAATTAATCAGTGAGTTCAGATGTGCTGCTTCAAAAATACCTCCCAGTTGCTAGTCTCACAAAGTTTCAACGACACCAGAGGCTCTGAAATCGGTTCACTGGCGTTGCTCACATATAGCCTAGAAAAGCTGTCAGCACTTGTACAGAGAGCCCTTTCAACTACGTGACTCTTGGAAAGTATGCAGACTTCACAGAGATGACACCCAATTATACTGTGTGCCCCGGAAATAACAGAGCCATCCCCAGAAGAGCTCGAACCTGGAGGGCAGAAACAAGCCAGCCTGTCTAGCTACTTCTTCGTCTGCACCCAATTCACAGTGCATGTGGACACATACACACACACACACACACACACACACACACACACGACAGGGCCACATGGTAGATGCATCCTTGTTTACGTTACAGTCACAGTGTGACTGATGTCTTCTGAGGCTTTTAAAAGGACAGAGTTCTAGAAATAAACATCTCTGTGTGAAAATTAGCGGGTATGGGGGTGTGACTCTCTGGTCCTGGATCTTGACTTGTGAGACACACTGTCACTGGTTTTTGACTGGCTCTCTAAAGCATTCTGGATAACCTTCGATACCTCGCTTTCCTTTACTTCCCTCTCACTTCCAACGCTCCTGATCCGTGTTCTTTTCCTGACAGAGTGAACTTGGTGAAAGCTAACAGCTTTTTACCACCTTCTTACATTTGTTTTTTTACTCAAACTAGGCTTCCTTCCAATATCTCTTTAGAATCTCATCAATACTACTCTCTCATTCCTTGTCATCAAGGCTCAAGACCTCAAAGTCACTTTGCCTGTCTCATTCTTTTTATTTTAATACTGTACACATGGTCAATCACTTATCAACCACCCCATTAATTCAGGAACTGAGTCCAAAGAAGTGGATGAGACAGTCACTGACCTGAAGAAACTTCTCAGTCTGGAAACTGAGCCTACATGGAGATGGCTCCTGGAGAGGTAAAATATGTGAAGAGGTAAGTTTACTGGGAAGCAAATTTGTACCGGTATTGTACTAGGTCCTTTACTGCTCCCAGCAGGTTATGAAGTTACAGATAACATGAGAAAAGGAGGTAACACAAATCAACATATCTAAAATTGAGGTTTGGAGGTGATGGGAGGAAAATGAGATTCCCTATGGAATTCATGCCTCTGATCCTATTTCCCTTATCCCAATTCCTCACTGTTGAATTAATATCTTTTTTCTTTTATTTAAAAAAAAAATTCCCACATTAAAAACAGTGGTTAAAACTAGAAAACGGGAATTCTTACACCAAACTGCTCAAACGGGCTCACTCTGCAGAGAAAGGCAGTTTGTTGTCTTGTTAGGGGAGCCAGGGGAATTCTCCAAGAATATTTGTCAAGTCCTCCTCCATTCAAGGGTCACCAATGGGCAGGAACACTGATGTCACTGAAAAGGCCAGAGCAACTCCTTCAGACATCAAGTTGAAGTATACTTTACTCAACAGACTCCTCTAATACTCTCAAATTAAATAACCCAAGCGTATTCCACGACTGTTTAACTGTTAACTCCAAGAGGACAAGTACTATGCCTTGTTCACAACTGTATACCTAGCACCAACCACAGGCATTCACTAAATACTTGCCAAACAAATGACTAGATTTACTTCTGCAGAAACTATCTACCCACCTGCCAAGAGCCTGATGTCACAGCCCAACCAGATGATCAGTTCATCAATATCTACGTGAAGGTGCACGTGAAGAGAAAAAAATGATGAACCAATGAAGGCTTATGAAACACAAAGCCTGTTTTTCTTGCCATTCCACTATTTAACAAGCAAAATCCCCACAGGACAAACAGGGGAAGGAGATGACCCACCCATGGCAGTTTCTACTTGGAGGTGAATGGTAATGGTGGTGTACCAGCCAACATGCCACCCCTAAATTCTCTGGAAAAGTCTGCACACGTCAACTGAAAGAACAGCCCACTGAACACGAAACTCCTCACTGGCTTTCCAGAATTAGGAAACCTAACATATATGATCTCAGCCCAGGAAGCTTGTTTCCTTCCTTCCTGACTGGTAAGAGACACAGTTAGAAATGTGTGTTCATTTGAATGGGTGGCTGATTCTACGTAAAATAAATCTTAGAAAATAAGAACCACAGTTGTGAGGTGGTTTAGTCTGCTGGGGAGGGGTGGAGGTGAGATGAGGGCAGGGTTTCAGTCCTCCCAGTCAACATGTTCCTAATTATCTTGGATACTGCTGCTACTGCCCCACCTGGGTAAAGGGGACACACAAAGGGGAAATGACTCAGAAACATATACCATTGACCTGGAGTCAGGTGGTGTTTTTGAACTGCAAATACGCCCAGTACTGAGATAAAATAGTTAGGCAGTCACAGCCTAAGCACAAAGTACCTATTTTAAAAACAGTTCTGAGGACTTAAAAAGAATAGTCCCATGTGTAATTTCACTATTAGACCCAAAACCACAATCACAGAAGGGACATGAATTTGTTCCTAGAATATGAACCAGACACCCTGTTGGGTTCCCCATTAAGCTTTCCTGAAACAGGCCCAGGGGAAGAGAAGTTGATCGCATGGGGTTTGCACTAGACTAGGAGTCCTGGCTTCTCCCCTGGTCCTATCATCATTCAGGAAAGTCAGCTCTAAGCATCCATTTCCTATTTTTCCTTTCTAGAGAGGCGGTAGAATGAGATGTTATCCAAAGTCCCATGCTTCCATCTCAAGCATTTCATGAGTCTATGTACATAGTCTCTTGCCACACAATTGGTTTGCTGTGCAAGGAGTTTTGGTAACATCTGGAGCCTACCGTCACGAATTCGAATGTCAGATAAGAGGCTTGTCGTCACCCCCACTCAAATCTTTGGAGACTCCTGAGACTTGGGATAGAAGTTACATTAGCAGGCAGTAGCCACACCGAATCTAAAATTTTTGACAGTGAACTGAGGCAAGGAAGTTATGGTTGCACTCACTTATGTTCATACATACACAGAGGGAACTTTCTATTCGGACTTATCTTTGATCTTTGAGCCTGGCTGCAGGTACTGGACACTAATACAGGTACAGGAGAGTATTATTCAAGTTTCTGTACAGCTAGTTGAACAAAGGGATATATCCTCTGCCCCGCATGGCTTTTCTCAGGTGGAATCATCATGACCCTCTGATTAAAAGAAAAAAAGAATGAGGGTGTGCCTTGGTGGTATAGCAATTTGGCCCACTGCCTCCAGTCAAGTACAGTCCACATACATCCCAAGGACTGGGGTTCACATCCCAGGTTCCAGAGAAACCACCAAGATGAACAACTGAAAATAGAGAATTAAAAAAAAACAAAAAACAAAAAAACAAAAACAAAACCGCTTCTTCTCTCTTGCTGCCTACCTACTCAACTTTATTGTCGCCTGCGCCTTTCCTTTAAAAAAAAAAAAATTGGCATATCCTGGTGGGGTAGAGGGTGGGCACAGTTCACATACATCTCAAGGTCCCAGGTTCCCATTCCATGGCCACAGAACAACCAAGATGAACAACTATATAGAATAAATAAAACACTGCTTCTACTTCTTTCTTCCTGTTTGCCTGTCTGCCTCTGCTCGCTGCTTTCATTCCTGCCTGCACCTTTCCTTAAAAAAAAATTTTTTTTTTTTAATTTAAAAAGCGTATGTGGCCCACACATACACACTTTTAAGCGTTTTTAGTAAGATCTAGGAGGAGGGACAGCAAGATCAGTTATTAATCACTAATGTCAGAGTTTCAGTTGCAACAAAGGTAAAAGGAGCTTTCATGTTATTTCAGTAATGTGGCTGGTATGACGTGAAACCACCCAGGAGTAGATTCTGCAGAGGAAATGACACTGCCGCTACCATCTGTTCCTCTTTGTGTCTGGCATGATCTAGATTTTTAACCTCCAGTGAGACTGAGGTTCACCAGTAAGAGCCCTGTGCGAGCTGTTTTAAAGAGCATTCCTTCTCAGATCTACAATTGAACCACACTCACAGGCCCCTTCCCGCCTTCCCACCTCTCTGGTTAGTTCTCTAGTCAGTGAGTATTCCACTCCCAGTCTAGCAGAAGCCTCCACCGGCAACCAGAGCCCTAAGTTGGAATTTTCACCAGAAAAGGAAAAGTTTCTAATAAGTATAAATTAAATTTGATTAGAAGGACTCTGAGATTCATGGTAAAGTTCTCTATAAAACACAACTTGATTTAGAACTGAGGTTTTCATGCTAAAAATCTTTTTTTTTTCAATTAGTAATATAATGTGCATTGAATTTAGGCCCTATTGCATTTATTACCTCTCAACTACTATTTGACATTTCTGCATCAAAGATTGGGAAAAAATGCTATGAAGAGCTCAAATTTCATAAACGGAGAATTCCTCTGGGACAGCTGGGGTAGCATCTTTTCTTAATTTAGGGCAATATCCTTAACACTGTAAGACCAAGAGACTTTGCTGTAACTGTTCTTTCCCAATCAAACTGTATAGCCAAGCAGAATGTTAACTCTAAAGAAGAACTATGGATGTAGCTTTTAAAATATCTCCCTGAAGTGCTCTCTGGTGGCCTAGTGGGTTAATCCTGCAGCACAGTCCACATACATCTCAAGGCCCCTGGTTCAAGACAGGGCTACAAAACAACCAAGATAAACAACTAAATAAAAATAAACTGTTTCTTCCTTCTCTCTTATCCTGCTTAATTGCTCACCTTCATTCCTCCTATACCTTTCCTTTAAAAAAACAAAATAAAATACTTCCCCCCTAAGAAATGAAAACATGTCCACACAAAACCTTATACATTATTCAGAGAAACCAAAAAGCAGAAACAAATTAACAATTATGCACTATCAGCTGATGAATGAATAAACAGAATGCAGTTTATCTTTAGAGCAGATAATTCAGCAATGAAGTGGAATGAAGTGCTGATACACACTACGACATGATAACCCTCAACGACATCATGCTAAGTAAAAGAAGTCAATCATTAAAGATCACATATTATATAATTCTGTTTATATGAAATATTCAAAGAGAGAAACTATAGAGGGAGCAGATGAAAGACAGCCATAGGCCGGAAGATTGTCATGGTACAGGGAATGACTAATAAGAGGTTTTTTTTGGAGGGGGGGTTGGGGGGGTTATAAAAACATCCTAAAATTAGATTATGGTAATGGTTTTACAACTTTGTAAATATACTAAAATTCATGTAGTTGTTATACATTAAATGGGTGAATTTTGTGATATATAATGTCTCAGTGCTCTAAAAAAAACCAAATCAAACATAATACAACAAAATAAAATCCCTCCAAAAAAAATCTCCTTGAGCAAAATTAGAATAATTTAGATATATGAAAGGATATTTAAATCACAGCTGATCTATTTGATGGAATATTATAAAGCTATTAAAAATAATTATAGGTGCATACTGAGAGCTCAGGCTCTAAGCCAGTGGCTGAGTCATAGACCATGTTAAAAAATAAAACGTCAAAGGACCCAGGGGTTTTGTGACCCAGAACCAGGGATAACAACCAAATGAACAAATAAATAAATAAAAATGCTTCTTCCTCCTCTCTTCCTTTCTACCTGTCTTCCTTATCCTTAAAAAAATAATCTTTATAAGTAATTATAAAAGCTATGTGTCATCACAAGAAAACGTTTCTGATACAATGCTGAATGAAAAAAAAAAACTGAAGTGCAGAATAACCAACTAAAAGAAAAAGCAGAATACATGGAAATGATATTTTTGTTACAGTGATTTTATCTCTTCTACTTTACAGACAGGTTGCCTAGACTATTTAAAACGCAAAGTAAGCAAAACCACCTTGTTCTCTTTTTCAAGTTTCCTGTTTTAAACTTCCACCCACTTAAGTTTATGGAGCACAACAGAGAACAATCCAAAGAAGGAAGAAAGGGTAAACACTATAATCCCATTCCCAGAAGTCGATTTGTCAGAGGCCCAAGACTAGTCTACCCAAAATTTTGGCAAGAGCCTCCACCCAGGGCAATTCCATGATCTGATATTAAACTTCTGTGGGTGAAGGCAAGTCACTGCTGGCAGCAGGTTGGATCTGGAAGGATGAGCTGTTTCTCTTTCTCAAGAAAAGATGGAAAGAAAAGAGTTGCTGGGAAAGAGCCCCATTCTCTGAGGTTTTGTGTCTGATCTCCAATTACAGGAGAAAAGAATTCTAAATCATTTAATTTTTCACCATAGTAGATCCTCTCTTCTAAGTAATAAAGAACTGTCAGTCACCACCTCTACCATCTGCAAACACACTGAGAACTCATTATTGTCATCAGGAAACTCAGACACCCCATTGCCCAGATCATGCAATGGGGCCCAGACCAGAAAGAAAGTGTAGCACCTGCGTGTGTGCTGGAGAGGAAAGAGCACATTTAAAGGCACACTGCTATCAGGTAAGTTTAAGGATCTACCTACACTGACAATAAATAGGGAAAGACATCTGTTTCTGCTTGAGAAAAATGCTTCAATAATATCCTGTCTTCTGCAGTCAGTACTGCATGAATTCTTGGCAAGTAGCCTTCAGATTGTTTCAAGAGCGGTTATTTTCCTTTTCAGAGATAGAAAAGAGTCAGGGAGGAAGAATATACACAGGCAACACCAGAGTGTGAAACTTGTTTCAGTTCTCTCAACAGTTGCTGCATTTTTTGAAGCTGCTACACCAGTACCTTCAGAGACTCAGATGTCCCCCTGCCCTGATAACAGCACGGGTGGCCTTTCATGACTGAAATGACCCAGCTCAGAGCCACTGCAAGGTCTACCAGCAGAGTGGAGACTTCTGCACACCACACCGTAAGAACCAGGAGATGAGAAAGCAAATAGAGGAACCCTGTTGGTTTCGAGGTCAAAGGACTAAAAGGGAAAGAGGACCCTATCACAGACAAACATGCACACAAGAAAAAGGAAACATCCACAGGTGTCTGAGAAGCCTTTCCCTAACTCCTAAAAGGTACCTCTTCCCCAGCACCTCTACTTTTTCAGAGAAAGGTTTTTACAGAAACACTCAAGAACTTACAGATCGTCCAATGAGAACAATGACTGCTGTCCTGAATCTGCGCCAGGATGGAAGTGAACAGATCTTGAAGCTCAAGGATGGTGCTGTCCTGAAATTGCTTTGTTGGTTTCAGATTCACAGGTGTTAGCAGCTTCAGATACCCATCACAAAACTCCCAGCCCAGACCTCGAGCTGCATCCTTCACTCCCAAGATAGAAATAGCCCTCTCAAATTACAGACATGATTTCTCATGGTTCTAGGTTCCAAGCCTCCTACAATGTGACAATATAACTTAAGGATATGAATTTGTAGAAACTATTACACTAAATGAAATTTCACTATGGTGGGATATGGGTGGCTCCTAGTTTAAGTCATCTTGATGAGAAACCAAGGGAAAGAATATATCTTATAATACATGTATTTGTCCCAATATTTACCCTTTCCCCAAGTGTCCTACTCCCTAACACTCAAGTCTTCATTGGAGCAATATGTGCTTTCAAAGCCAATTTTTTTTAAAGGGCTCTCCTCTATGTGTTCCTTATCATTTTTCTCCTACTGCTTGAGTGAATGTCCCCTAAACAAGACTTCCATCCTGTCAGGCAGATAGAAGAGGAAAATGAATCCTTGTCAGTTTCAACTAAGGGCTCACATGTCACTGCAGATATTCAGTAAAATGTCTCATGTGTGGCAATTACACAATTGGGCCCAATGGACTCATGACATTCAGGCCTCCAAGGGGGCATTTCAGGTCTGTAAGTAGGCATTATAGCTCTGCTGCTGCCTTTCAGTGCAGTGTTCCATGGCAAATGGGAAACTAGAGGAAAAAAACAAGCACATGTGCTCTCCTGGCCTTCTCTTTCTGGCTTATGACGGGCTCTGCTAAAGACATTCTCCCAGTTCACTTGTTTTGGTTCAGAAATGAGGAAGACTATGTGACTCACTAATTTTTTTAAAGATATTGTCATTCTCCAAGCCCAAACAGATACCAATTGTCAGAAGAGCTAAGGATATGGAAAAGAGCACAAGAAAAATTTTGAAACAAAAGGTTAGTTTCATCTGGGAGATGGAAAAGCATGGAGGGAGTGAAATGATGCTTGGTAACAATGAACATGAAATAAGTTTTAACTTTTAAGGAACCAGGTGGGGTGTGCCCTGGTGGAATAGTAGTTAGGTTACTAACCTCCCAGGAAGCAAGTCACATACCTCTGGGTTCAAGTGGGGGGTTTGGAGAGGAACAACCAGTATGAACAACTAAATAAAATAAAGATGTATCTTCCTCCTCTCTTCCTGCCTATCTACTTGCCTTCATTCCTGACTGTACCTTTCCTTAAAAAAAGAAAAAAAGAAGTCAGGTGGGGTGCACCCTGGTGGCTTAGTGCATATATCCTGCTGAGTGCAGTCCATATGCCTCCAAGGACCTGGGATGGGTATCCTGGGGCCACAGAGAACCGAGAGGAACAACTAAAGAAAATAAAATAAAAATGTTTCTTTCTCCTCCCTTTCTGCCTGCATCTTTCCTTTAAAAACAAAAACAAAAGGTAAATTATTACCTTGGGAGGGTGGGTACATGTCTGTGTTTATGAAGGGGGAGGGTAACTGTAGGAATTGCTGCCCCAGCATCAGCAAAGAAGTAAATCCTCTGCCAGGAGATGCACCATTACATAAGAGCACAAGTTCAATCACCACAGAGTGGAGACCTGCCAGGAAACCAGATAACATGCTGAGTTCTCTTCATAAACCAGCCTGCATTATACCTCAATCTACCATTCTTCCTCTTCTGTCTGTTCAAATTCTGGCTTTGAGAAAGCAAGCCTCGGCAAATATGCAGAACTCTGTCATTTGACAATGGGCTCACTCTTAGGGTATAAACTGCAGGGTTGAAGCTAGCAGGCCCAAATCTGAGCATCCAGGGCCCTGTCCCCATAGAGCCACGCAGGAGGATTTGTCTCATATGCTATTTCTACTACAGATTCCAAAAAGTCACTCTGTGGACAGGACATCCTTGCTATCAGGTCTCACAAAAGTACTATTCTGTTTAACTCACTGGACAAAAGTCCCTTAAGCAGCAAATGGCCACCAATGAAAATGAGCAACATAAATCAAAATAAATTGAATCAAAAGCATAACTCCATGAGCATATGGATGGGTTCTTATTCATTGTGGTATCCTTAACACCTAGCACAGTACCTGGCATACATTTTACATCACTAAATACTTGTGAGCACTGAACGAAAAAATGAACAAGTACGCACAACCCTGTGGCTCACAAGCTGAGGTGCGTGCCATGTAAAGTCTAGGACATGGGTTCAAAAATAGGGTCTGCAGGAAAGAAAAAAAAATGAACAAAACAGCATTGTACAAACATACCACAAGTGTGTACTTTGGAGAAAGAGCTAAGATGTTCATAATCTGAGAAACAGTCTGAAGAAGTAATGCTTGGAGGAGTTTCTTAAAAGGCTCTAGTTTCAATTTTACCAAAAGGTAAGCAAACCATAAACTAACAGTATAATCTAGTAGTCAAAAGCATGGACTCCATCAGGCATTCTATTTAACTAGTCTGGCTTTGGTATCAACTGGAAAAATGGGGATAACAAGATTTATCTCAAAAGTGTGTTGTTTATTCAATGAGATCAGCAAAGTAAAGTTCTTAGTACAAAGTTTGGTATACAGTAAGTTCTCAAGAATTCTTTCCTACTCTGGCTATTACTGTTGCTTTATTAAACATCTTACTCAGGCGGAGGTAGACATGACCCTCCCCAAATTGTGAAAATTTTCATTTCTGGTTGCATCTTCTAGCTAAAAATGCAAAGCCCAGGAAATTCAGAACTCAATGCCAAGCACATGTCTCTACTAGCCTCCATTAGATGGTGACAATTTGGGTGTGGAATTCCCAAAAACCAAAAGGTGTTACCCTTCATATATATTTATCAAGCCAAGGGAAGGAGAGAGCAAGAAGTGAACTAGCCACTGTGGTAATGGAAACATTCACTTCCCACTTCTGTCAATACAGAAAAGGAGTAAATACCTAGGCTGCAATTGAACTGCACTTCTCTACAGAGCAACACCAACAAAGCCCGGCAAGCTGCCTGCCACCTAGAGAACATTCTGTGGGAACAGCAGCATTAGACCTGTGCCAAGATCTGAACTTCCCTCGAACCAGCCAAGCACTCGATTTTGACGCCTCTTTTCTGCTGGGTCTTACAGCTCCCTCGTACCACCTCCCCCTCCTAATCTCGTTACAGGTAACTTTCCATTTCAGCAACCCTACAGCCACAACTCTGGCAGGAGGGTCAGACCAGCAAAATACCTGGAATCTTAAAAAAAAAAAAGAGGGCGGGGGAGGGGGTAAAAAGAAAAGTCTGCAAATATAAACAGGAAGTGGCTTCGGTGAGTCTAAGGCCGGAAAATGAAAGTTTTGAGAAGAAACACTAGACGGGGCGCGGGGGTTCCAGAAAGCTACTGTGCTCGCACACCCGGACTCTCAGGAAACCCACGTTCGCTAAGCCAGCCCAGCCCGGGCGAAGGACCCGCCGCTGAGTCGCCTAGAGGGGGAATAATCTCAGGAGTGAAAAAAGAGGGCCTGTGCCTACCTCCTCTCCAGCGACCAGCAAAGTGTTTACCCTGAACTCCGGTGCTGGAGCGCGCGACCCCGCACGCCCGGCGAGGTCGGGACCACGCACCCCGAGCCCCCGCCGAAATCCGGCTGCCCGTCCTCCTCCCGGCCAGGCACAGTCCGCACCGCCGCCTGGCCAGTGCCCCCGGCGGCCCCTCTGCACCGCGGCTCGTCGGCCCGCGCCAGCGCGGGGCTCACGGCCGGCGTCCGGGTGACAGCCGGGCCGGCGCAGGGAGCGCGGTGAGCAGCCGCCGCCGGCCTGCCGGCCCGGGCTCTCCAGCGTCCCTCCCGGGCGGTGCGCGCCAGCCCCACGCCCCTGACAGCCGGCCGGGCGCGCCCCTGACACAATGCCGGGCGCCCGCCGCCCGTCGGCCGCGGTGACAACTCACCCGGGGAACAGCGCGGCGACCTCCAGGAGAGGGGGCGCTCGCAGTTTCCGCGGCGCCGGGATCCGCTCAGCCGCCTGCGCGCGCCCGCAGCCCTCTCGGGTCCAGGCGAGGCCCCGCGTGCCCTTGTGTGGCTGGCGCTGGCCGGCGCTGCGGGAGGAGGAGGCGGGAGGCAGGGCGTGAGGCTGTCGCCGGCTGAAGAGAATGGAACGCAGCGACGGCGGCAGCTGCGGCGGCGCCCGAGTCACTGGCCCAGCTGCACCTCGCGGGCGGGGGCAAGCTCCGGAGGGGGGAGGGGAAAGGGCGGGCAAGGGGCGGGGCCAGGCTCGCACGCAACAAGCGCCGGCGTCGCGCCCCCGCGACCGCCCCTCTGGGCGGCCCCGCCGCTCGACGGCTGCCAGCACGCACGCGCCGCGGGCCGGGCCGCACGCCCAAGGGAGGTGAGTCTCGCGGGGCGGGGCAGCTTAAAGAGACAGTCCCGCGGGCTGCGGGAAGTGGACCCTATAGAGGGACCAGCTGGGAAGCGCTCTCTCCAGTTTTTTTATTTGGAAATGTTGGGTCTTACTTGGATTATTGAATTACTAGAAGAAATTCGGTGGCTCTTAGGTTCACAGGCGCTTTCACGCTTGTTGTCTTACTAGCTCTTGAACCGCTGTAACGGAGGCCGCTCATTATCAACTCCCTATTAAGTAGTGCTCTCAAACGGTGCGCGGGCGACCCACCTCAAAATTGCCCCAAGTGGGGCGGGCCTGTCAACATGCAGATTCCCGGTCCCACCACCACCCCTCCTGACAAGTTTGTTTTGACAAGCCATCTAAAAGGGGTTGCTCAGCCAGTACATGGCCCAGCTCAAGGTTAAGGTTGAGAAAACAAGTTCGGGGCGAGAACTGCTAGGGTTGGGGCTGCAACCTCGCCCACCACGCCCAGAACTTTATTTCCCACCTGAGCCTTGACTTCTGTGGCTCTTTTCCAGAGCAGTCGGGCACTTATTGGTGTCCTCACTGCGGCCCTAGGAGATAAGCCCTGTGTGTACAGGACTATGGCACCTGGATGACGATTATCAAGACGTTTACCTTTGAGCCCCAGGGCTTTGCACAGTGCATGTTTCAAAGGTGTTCTATAAATGAGTGTGCATTCCTACGTGAGAATCAGTCCCAGGGCTGCATGTGGACCCACAGAATGGAGCCTCTAGGCTAGCCTCTTCTGCCTGTGGGCCAGGCTGGCCTCCTAAAGGCCCTTTGGACAAGGAGGCACACCCCTCCCCCCAGGGCCTCTCACCAAGCTTAGTTCTAGTAGGTTCTCTGGATTAACAGGGATTGTCCCTGAGGGAGCTCAGACCAAGTAAGCAGAGTGCTCCTCCCCTCAAGAACACACTTATTCCTGAGAACACCCCCTCTGAGTAGGGAGCCTGTGACTTTTGCTACCCTTTTCCACAGCCTGTCCTTACTCCATCTTCTGCTTTCCCTGCCTTTCTAGGTCCGACTCACTGGAAAAGATGGTACACCCCTCCCTTCCTGTTCATTTCCCCCTCCACTGGGGCTGCACCCCCCAGACCGCTAGAGGGTTGAAAAGCAAACATTCTATCTTCCTGTGTGGGCAGCAGAAGTACCCGGGCAGACCCCTGGCCCAGCAAGGTGACAAAGGGGAAGGAAGCCAAGAAAACTGGAGGGAGAATTAGAGGAGATAAATGAAGAGAAGAAAAGAGAGTGGGCAGAGCACCTGCAAATGCAGTATGATGTCGTGGAAGGTGTATTAGACTGGGCACCTCCTGGACTTCAGTCACTTGGGCCACTGGCCGAACGACATCATGTCAGACTCGCCACCTCTCACACTGTAAAATGGCTTCTGAGATCTTATGCAGATTTGTTACTCACCACCCAAAAGTCGCCCCCTGGGCTCCACAGTGTTCACAGAATGAGTCAAATTCCCAAAATTCCATGCTCTCCACAATCTTGGCCTAAAGACCCTCCATCCTCCACCTGCACCCCTCACCCCAGCCTCCCCATACCACCTGTGCACCTCTTAACCAGCTACCTACTGTTATATCTCAGCCCACACTGTTCCCTTTGCCTGGAATGTCCTCCCCACTTAACCTTTGCAGCTTTTCCATCTGCCCTTCTATGGCCTCACTTTCCCATTCATTTCCCTGTGCTTTCTATTGCCAGGAAATGGGCTGAGTCTCCCTTTGTAAATCCTGGCTCCCAGTCTCACCTCTCCCCAGCCCCACCCCCAGACCTTTACTCCCCTCCTGTCTGAGGTTCCACTTGCATCCTCTATAGAATTCAGCAAAAGAAAAAAAAAAAAAAATCCCTGTTACAGCCTGTGTATTGGGCTTTTGTGGACTCACCTGATGTTGGTATTCCCAAGCCTAGGTTGATTATTTTTATGTCATTGAAGAAATAGTTTCCAAGATAAGAGTTAAAAGTAATTTAGACGTAGTGGTTTTCAAATCCATCATTTTTTTTAATTTAAAATTTGTTTTAAATTTTAAAAGTATTTTAAAAACTAAACAGCTTGAGATAAAATTTACATACCATATAATTCAAAGTTTAAATGTATAAGTGTATGTACAGATTCAGTAGTCTTTAGTATATTTATAGAGTCATACAACCATCAGCACCAGCTTTATAACTGTATAACAGCAGGTATGACAGCTACTAATTTATTATACATTGTGTGCCAGGCACTGGGTAGGTATTTTATACATGTAACCACTAATCTGGACAACACTCCTCTAAGTTAAGCGTCATTCACACCATTTCACATGTGAAGAAACAGGCTCAGAGACAATTTCGTGACATCAAACACCAAGTAGCAGGTAGGTTGCAAAACCAGAATTTGTTCTTGTTTGTTCTAAAAGTCAACCTTTTCCGAATAAGCCATGCAGCCTCTTTTACCCCAATAAAAATACCAAATAATGACTCAATCATCTTTATATATCTCTTGATCTTTTAAAAAGTGCTTTCTTATGCACCAGCTCATTTTATCCTCACAGCATCCCCATAAAATGAGACATTATTACCACCACCACCTATGAGGATGTTGAAGGACTGAGCAGACTGCTGGCTGTTCTGGCTTCAGACGGGAATTAGCATAGGGTTTCTGGTTTCCAGTCAAGTCTCCTGGGCAGCCATCTAAGCCCCAGGAAAGTAAACAAGTAACACCACCTGACCTCAGGGGAGGTGGAGGTATTCAAGCCAAGTCAGCACACAAAGTCAGAGTCCAAGATGGGTAGACTGACGCAGCTGGGCTGCTCCCACTCTTGGGGAGAAAGGTCCTGAGCCCCGGTAATTGTCTGAAGATGGGGGTTTAGAGGCTCAGGGCTTGTTGGCCACAGTCATGGCGGGTTTTGCAAAGGCCAGAGCAGCAACTATGATTCTCTGCCCACCCCAACTGCCCCCAGTCCTGGAAGCTGTGCACCTGGTGCTGTCCTGCCCCTCCTGATTTTCTGAGGCACTGACTAGTTTTGACAACATTCTTACCCTGACATGGACCACGAAATCTGGATGAAAGTATTGGTCCCATTTTACACTCGGGAAAACCAAGGTAGAAAAAGGAGCATCTACCTGTGTCTTCAGGTGGTTCCTCCTCAGGGCCGGCTCCACAGGCTTCTCCCAGTTCTTTGCCTCTAAGCTGACAGCACCTCTGGGATGCAGCCAGCTGGGAGGGGAAGGCACTGGGCAGCCTATGGCCTGAGGCCCTTCCTCATATAACCAGCCCTCAAATCCCACCCACACAGCTCCAGTCATTTGACACTGACTAGCTTTCTCAGTCACATTTTCTAGTGACCTAATGGCGGAAAGACTGGGCAGGGTGATTGACTCTGCCACCTCTGCGCTGCAGGTAGATGAAGAGATGGAGAGACCATTCTTCCGATCTGTCTGGGGAGGCAGAGGCAGGGCTGGAAAGCTCTGGCAGCCACTGCCAGTTTACCAAGTGTGTCATCCAGTCTTCCAGTCACCGTGCTAGTAGTTCAGCATTCATGGTCTAAATTAATCCTTGCAGTGACTTGTGTAGTGGTTAGTAATACTATTCTCTCCATTTTACAGATGAGGAAACCAAGGTGCAATGGGGAATACAATTGCAATTTTCACTGCAAGAGGCAAATATGGTTTTTAAAAGGGCAACAGAACCAGTTAACTACAGTGGTATGTTGGAGCCTGTAGGTACTGTCTCTCAAGAATCATTTATAAACGTGCAAGATTTTTGTGAACTGATTATTAAACACAGTCTCTATTAAAACCTATATGTGTAAAGTTAAATAAATGATGTTTTAAAGTAATAAATACCCCAGACTTAGCACTTTATAATTCTTTCACTACATTGTATTCTTACCTATGCTTTTAAGGTTTTTTTTTTTTACATCTATCATCTATATATGGTGGGAATACACATATAATTTAACATTATCCTACTTAGAATCTCTTCCAAACCCGGTTCAATAGCATTTCACTGACAGCTTGAAATCAGAGATAGTGGACACATTTACTCCGCAGATACTAGCGACGCTCTGAGTCAGTCCCCACTCACAGAACACCGTGTTAAACATTTACCAGTTCACGTGTTTGTACTCATCACCATGCGGGAACAGTGAACTCAGGGCAAAAGGCCCAGTGCTAGATAAGCACCGCTAAAAACAGTTGGTTCAAAGAAGACACGAGCAGGCCGCATACCCTTAGGAGGCAGCCAGACCCCCAAGAGTCTTCATTTAAGATGGGTGGAAACTATTTGATGCTCCCAAAGTGTGAGTTCCATCTGCTCCTCTGAGGTGCACTCTCATGAGTTTTTTGTTTTGTTTTTTAATTTCCCTTGGATAGTTGGATCCTCAGTTATCAAGGCAGAAGGAAAAGAAACCTGAGGCAGCCTGCCAGCAGGACGGCGCTCCTGGACTTCAGTCCTTTGTAATGTCTGACCTCTAGTGGTGGGAGTGAAAATGCAGGCCTTAGCCCTCCAGCAGATTGGCAAGACTCAAACCTCTCCCTTGGATGGGCACTCCCAAGCACAGTGGAAAGGGGGGACAGACAAATGGATCATGAACAGAAGTACATATTTCAAACCACAGGGGCTCAAATATTCCCTCAGACCCTAGGCGTCCTTTAGATAGAAGCATTTTGTAAGTCTCCCTTACTACCATGAAATGAAAATCACAGATAACATAAACTTCCTACACACATACCGTATTTTGCCAGGTATAATGGGCACCTGTATATAATCTGCACCCAAGTTTTTGACCTAAACTTTCAGGAAAAAATGTTTCATTTAATTTTTAAACTCAGATTTTTATTTGTTTACATGTAGGCACTTGGGGTTTGGTTTTTTGTTGTTGTTTTTTTTTGTATTATAAAAAATAAACAACTAAAAAAGTAAAAATGCTTCTTTAAAAAAAGATTAAATGAGTCAATTTCAATAAAGTACTTGGAACAGTGCATGGCACACAGTGAGCACGAAATAAGTGCTTGACATTATTTCTATTTCCCTGCCCTCCTACCCACTAAATGCCAGTGGTGCTCTCAATCATCTTAACAACCAAAGCACCTCACAGGTGTCCAGACAACCCTCAGGGGGTGACAATATCAGTTAAGAACCATGGTTTTTCACCCACTAGATGATCAGAGCTTGTAAGTCACATCATTTACTCATTTTCATTGGTTCACTGAGTATGTGTTGAGGACTGCTTTGTTCTAGGCTCCAACCTTAAGCTGTGGTCAAGCTGAGCGGGAAGACATAGGTAGTGGGGAGACACAGATGTCTGCACATACTGACAACACAGCGGGAGAAGTGTCACACAGTCAGCAATAGAAATTGTGTGACTCAGACCCTGGCCTTCCACAGAGGGCTTTGGTCTCCCTTCTCATTCGCTTGCCTTTATTGCTTACTTAGCAGTCAGTGTTTGAAAATCAGAATATTTCATGTTAGTGAAAATCCAGGCTTCTTACTTCTTTTTAAAAGTAAAAAGCTTTGCAAATACTGAAACTTCGTTTATCTGCCCAGTCAAAAGCACTGCATTTGCCACAGATCCACTGGCCTTCATTTACTTGCTCTCCCTTGAAGACCCTAGAGTTTGGGGAAGAATCCCTGGCCTCTACCCACTCATGCCAGTAGCAGCCACCTAGTTGTGGCAAAAAAAAAAAAAAAACACCTCCAGATATTTCCCCAAGTCCCCTGGGGGAGGGACAAAAGTCACCTCAGTTAAGAACCACTGCTCTACAACCTAGAGGAACTCTTAAAATGTAAAATCTTATCAGTCTATGAGTTTTGCTGGAATCTAGAAGTCTTCAGGCACTGAGACAGAGCAGGCCACATAATTTGTGGAGCCCAGCACAAAGTAAGAATGTGAGAACTTTGTTCAAAGAGTTGAGGGCGGGAAGTGTTGCTAAAGGTACTAGATTATAAATCTTTTGCTTTTAAAATAATTTATTACTTATAAAACATAATGGGGTAATGTGATTCACAAGTAACAACAGAAACTCACACATTGTAAAAGAATATTTTGGTGTATTTTATAGAATGCAATAAATAACCCTTTGTTAATGTATTGATTGATCATAAGAATTTTCTGGCTTGTTTCTCTGAAAATTCATTTATGAGGTCATCAGAATTTATCATTTTAGCAAATTTGTTTTCAATCAATAAAATCAAGAGTAATGTTAGGTGCTCTTGGCAAATGCAAGATCACAAATAATTTTCGATAATTTTTCATTTTGAGAAGGAGCTTTCTGCCGATGCAGTAGTTATTGAGGCTGTTAAGACTGTCTTATGGGCTGTGATAATATTGTAATATGTTTAGTAATAAATTATTTCAAAATATAAATCAGCATTTAGAGTTGATGATTCTCATGAACAATTTTTGACAATGGCTTTTCAGGGTTTCCCCTGATATTTCTGTAACTTGTGGAGCTTGTGTAAGAAACTGAAAATGGTGCATGCCCTGGCGGCCTAGCAGTCTAGTAGACCTGTGAGCAGTCCTATGTACATCCCAAGGTCCTGGGTTCAAGACATGGGGCCGGGAGGAACAAACCAATTTGAAAAATGAAATAATAAATAAAGTGCTTCTCCTGCCTCTCCTGTCTCTTCTGCCTGTCTGCCTACTCACTTTCATTCCTGCCTGCACCTTTCCTTTAAAAAAATAAAATAATTTTTAAGAAAGAAGCTAAAATAGCTTCATCTTTTGCACCTATTTGTGCTATTTTTTATTATGTCTTTAATTACAAGAAAAAATTAATCTTGAAAATGTCTTGTTTGTACATCATGAGTTATTGGAAGCTTAATCTGAAAATAGTATTCTTTACCATTGACTGCAATGATCTTTAAATCTAATTTCTCATTATAAGTCTGTATTTGCTTTGTAATTTTCAAAACGGAAAGATTATAAACACCTTGAAGAATTGTAATTCCCTAACATGATTTATTGTAATGTCTATCTATATGCTTTTATTTTGTAGTCATTTACTGATAAAGCTTACTGCCTGACCAGTAATTCTTGCCTGAGAGCCAAGACTTAGCATTTGTATAGACTCTGCAAGAATGGGCACCAGGGACACAGAGGTCCTCCCACTAGGGGCACCAGCACTGCCTTCTAATGGAGTCCCTCACTTCTCTTGATGTTGCTGCTGCCATATTGCTGCCACACATTTGGGGCCAGGTCTGTCCTGGTTACACAGGGGACCCCGTGTCCCCAGGCTGTCCCCAGCATGCATGTGCTGCAGGGCCACCAGGCCTGTTTTCCTGTGTTCCTGATGGCTGCCCTGTTGTGTGCTGTCACGAGGTGTCTTGTGTCATGTATGTAACCCATTGGTTCATTGGCTGTATTTACAAGACACTTGTCTATTTCAAAGATTAAATTACTCATAATTTCAAGATGGTGACAAAGAAGAGTGTAAGACCAAGTCAGGGTCCTTCTGAATAGAGGGCCCTAAAGACCTACACTGGTGGCATCCCAGGAAACCTGCCCTGCATTGGCAAGTGACAGGCAGTGCATGAGAGCATTTACCACAGGATTCCAGGGGTCTTGGAAGCAGCAGAATAACTGGTGACAAGAAGAGCTAGACTCCCAGAGCAAACGGGATATTGAATTTAGAATCCACATAGACATCCCCTACATAGCTCCATGCTCTGCACCCCGGTGGGCACAGGAGTCCTCGAAAGAAAGTGTGTGGGGACTGGTGGTTCCCACAGTTATTAGGGAATGACCCTAATATCACCTCTGCTCCCTGCACTTTATTTGCATCTGTCACACTGATTCCTGTTCCTGATACCACTCTAACTCTTTTCCTCCTCCTCCTTCTCTGTCCCACTCCCCTTTGCAAATTTTCTGGGAGCAGCCCACATCTTCCTTTAAGGTAAGAAAGACTGCTGTAGAAAAATTAATTTCAAGGTAGCTAGAAAAATGAAATCCATCTCCCAAAGGCCAAGAATAAATGGGCAAAACATGACAAAGGGAAACTGACTTCAAAATGCACGTGCCTTTTGGAGGTTTCAGTGAAATCCAAGCCTCCAGTCTCTCAAAAGCTCGAAGGGAATGTCCCCATGGCTTCTGAAGTCACCACCAGGAAGAAGCCTGGCTCTTGGGCTGAGATGAACAATGACAGCCAAGAGAATTTGCTTGGCTAATGAATAGAACAACCTGGCCTCAGAATCACATTGTCAACGATGACTCTGGGTCTGTGACTATTAATAAATGACATGTGCCCCAGGTCTCAGTCACAGATCCTGTTCACACTCCCAACAGAGCCGTGAGCCTGCTTCAGCAATAGGAAGTGGGGGCTCAGAACAATCTATTAACTGCCGAGCTAGCGTTAGAGGCAGGACGCAAACAGCCTGTCTGACTCCAAATCTAATCTTGTTTTCTCAGCATCATGGGATAAGAGATTCCTTGTCCCAAAGCTGCCCTTCAGGAGATCAGCACTATGCAAAATGTATCTTTTCAGGTCTCCTGACCTCTTTTTTTCTCTCTTCTTTTTGCCCTCAGGTAGTCAGTGGTGGAATTTCAGGTCTCCTAAGTGACATGCCTATGGAAAGAGATAGCCCCTGACTGGCGTATCTCAGATCAGCCACCCTAAAATGCTGTAAGATCACCTCGTCTGGGTGTTGTATGCAAAAGTATGGCTTATAGATACAGTACCTATGTAATTTCTATCATTTCTCAAAGCCTGGCTTCTTCACAAAGTTCAGGAATTAAGTTGTTCCCATTTTCTTTTTTTAAAAGGAAAGGTGCAGGCAGGGATAAAGGCAGGCAGCCAGAAAGAGCGAGGAGGAAGAAGCACTTTATTTTATTTAGTTGTTCATCTCGGGCGTTCTCCCTGGCCCCGGGTCATGAACCCAGATCCTTGGAGTCTATGAGGACGGTACTCTTGGCCTGAGGCAGCAGACCCTACTACTCCTCCTCCAGGGCATGCCAGTTGTTCCCATTTTTAAAACAGGGAGGTTGAGTGTAAGAGCCAGATAAGGAGGAAGTATCTACTGAGGACAGGGAGGCCATCATAGGAACGTTTCTTCTGGGGCCTGTCTTTCTGTGTGAAATAACTCACGGCGATTCCAGTCTCCTCGGAACACTGCACAGCCTTCCCAGAGACCCCTGGCTGCTGCCCTTTCCTTGGCCTCTCCATCGGTGCAGTGTCTACAGGTCTTTGTTCAACCATTTTTGAGCTACTCAAATTCCAGTCCATGCCTGCTGCCTGCCCAGCTCTGAATGTGGCCATCCACAGGCAACATCTGCTCCAGAGGCTTAATCCAGCACTTGGACGATTTCCCTTCCCAAATCTTTGGCCTGGCACCACTCCCAGCCCCACTCAGCAAAGAGCTGCAGCTTTTCCAGCACTGGCTGTATGGTCTAGGGAGTGGCTTTGATCTCCATGGAGTTTCGAAGGGCTGAGGAAGGAGGAAGGAGGTAAAAGATGGAAGGAAGGAAGGAAGACCTACACGCACTTGTTCAGGCTCAGACCTTCCACCTGGCACCTGAAGGTTCTTCACGGCTCCCAGGAGTTAACAGATTTGACTTATACGCTTAAAACACATCTTTCATACTCTTTCCCAGGGAGAAAAATTTGTCAGCTCTAACAATATACTGTGGAATTTGAAGTTCAGAGGGATGACTATGAATGCACCTTTTCCTCTAGTTGCAGGGCTTTTAAATATTTTGTGATCATGTTTAAAGATACTCTTTCTACAGTTCTGCTCTCTGTGTTGCCCAGCCTCACAGATTAGTCTAAAGTATTGCTCTACCAGGTACCTCAGAAGAGGATAAGGCTTTTGTGATAAGTGATGCCACAGATGCTCAAAAATAAGAATTAACTTGGTGGAAATCACAGCTGATTTTGCAGAGAAAAACCATATAAATAACAATAGAATGACTTCCAGGTCTAACAAGCACTTTAACCCAAGATTTCCCATTTGTCTCTGGGGCCTCAGAACCTATAGCTGGTCCAC
This sequence comes from Solenodon paradoxus, assembly GCA_004363575.1. Taxonomy (NCBI): domain Eukaryota; kingdom Metazoa; phylum Chordata; class Mammalia; order Eulipotyphla; family Solenodontidae; genus Solenodon; species Solenodon paradoxus. The sequence continues at coordinate 48,350 of RJWH01001062.1, forward strand.
CAGACTCCTCTACCCAGTCCCAGCCCCTTTTAGAAGCACTGTGTGCTTGCTTTGTGAAAACATCTTCAGGTTCCTCAGGCTCCATTGCCACCTAAGCACTGTCCTATTGCCTGCCTCTGGCTCAGTCTTCTCAGGCTAGCCCTCCAGATGCTAATCACCCCTAGAACCAAGTCTCTCAGCAGCCCATCATCCCTACTTCACCTCAACACTTAGAGGACTGGTTCTCTCGGGACCTGGATGTGTCAGGAACAGGGTTAGGTGAAAATTCATCATGACTGAATGAATAGTCAAGGGCCCCAGGTTCCCTCCTGGACTCATACCTCTCACCCTGAAACTGGCATCATTGACTGGGAAACTGAGCACCAGTACAACTCCTGATTGCTTCTTTCCCAAGGTAAGAACTCAGTCTCTGAGTCTCCAAATCATGTTACCACTCCTGTTAAAGATAGAGATGGAATTAGCTACATGACTTGCAGGGCCCAGAGTAAAATGAAGATATTGGTTCCCCTTGTTCAAAAATGTCTAAAGGTGCTCCCTGGTGGAACAATGGGTTTATCAGCTGCCTCTGGCTAAAGCATAGTCCACATGCATCCCAAGGTCCCAGGTTCCCGTCCCGGCCCTGAGAGAACAACCAAAGTGAACAACTAAATAAAATAAAGCGCTTCTTCCTCCTCTCTCTTCCTGTCTGCCTATCTGTTCACCTTCATCTCTGCCTGTACCTTTCCTTAAAAATTTTTTTAGGAATTTCAAGGCAAAAACAGCACCACATTAAACTAAACATAGTTCTGTACGAAAAGCAGGGCTATGCAGTTGCACAAGTCTCATGACCAGGAAACTGGCCCTAGAGTGGGACAAGATACACTCCATCCCCAGGGGAAGGTTCACTGTGGGCCGCCTTGCCCTCTCCCTGCCACGATGGTAAGGCGTTCGTCAGCGTGGCTTCCTCCCCGTGCTGCACCAGAGTGGATTTGCTGGAGGAATTGGGCCTTGGAAGGGATACTCAGGGCTCAGACAGAGGCTCTCTCCAGCCATATGCACAGTTTGTCCTTCATTGGTTCCTTTGCGATCTTGGAAGTCTCCAGATGACCTTTGCCTTGCACAACGTATCACTGTTTGCACTTGAACGTCTTTAGAGCATAACCGTCCTGCAGCCACAGCCCCTTCACGCCGCATTGTGACAGCCTGCTCACCAGGTGGACAGATGGTTGATGTTCAAACATTTAAAAACAGAGGGCCTCACCCCTTCGCAGTCAGCCCCGCTTTCAGTCTCCCTTTGTGGGAGAGGGTATTCTCCAGCAGCAGTTTCCTCTCCGGAGACAACCACAGTCAGCTAGCCTTTGTACATCTTGGCAGAGATAGCGCAGTTTTGAGCTTATCTGGATTTTAATCCTGGTTCTGCTTATTAGCTGGGGTTTATCTGCCGTAAACTGAAGCTCTCTTCTGCTCAAAGATTCTTTGATATGCATCACGTGTCTTGAAAATGCCTATATCCCTAGCTAAGCTATTGTTGATCCTTAAGAAGTAATACTATGCACCTATTAAAAGGAGTGAGGGAGCGCTTTGTATAATGACAGGAAACATCTCTAAGATAAATTAGGTAAAAGGAACAAGATGTGCTCGTCGGATACCATCCACAGTCCAGGGTCTTACTTCTAACCGTCAGTGTCGCCCGGATCTGCCAATTAGGTCAGGAAAAGGGAATGAGGGCAACCCAGCCTCACTCTTGGTGCCCTTACTTTTCCTTTTGTGGCTCACAGACCATCTGTTGGCTGACCTAACCCGGGGCTGGCGTCCAGTGCACTTTTTGCCCTGGGTTGGGCTACCTCCCATTTCTGGCAACAAAACACCTCTGTGCCCTTGTCCGCCCCTGGAGCTGCCCAGAGCCCTCACCTCTGACTGTGCCAAGGGAGGAAGGACAGGTGGCTCTGATGGAAGAAGATAAGGGGTGAAGTGGTGGAGAAGGACAAAAGAATGCCCTGTGGGTTGTGCTCAGTATCGAGTCAGGAGCCACATGTGCGTCCCCCCCACACTGGCCAGGAAGTGCCTAAGAATCTCAGCATTTGGACTCTGTCCTTTAAAGATAGTTCCTCTATATGCATCCTTGAGTAGAAAGAATCAAGTGCTCTTTGCAGGGGACACATTTCTCACTGTCATCTCAGAGTAATTTCTTGGTGAGAAGGAGATGTTACTTCCTACACTCATTTGAGAAGAGGGCCAGGTTGGACTCGGAGATTTGGGAGATGAGGCCCTCACAGAACTTTGGGGGAGCTCTAGGTGGTGCCCCACACATTGATGGGGAAGGTGAGTGATCCAGGGGTGGAAGGATGGAGTCTCTCTTCTCCCCTGCTATTTGACCTGGTTAACTCCCATTCGTCCTTTATATCTCAACTTAATGTCACTTCAAGGAAGCTATCCCATTCCCCAGGGAAGGCAGATGGCCGCTGTTATTACTTCTCACGAAACACTTTTTATTCATAACCCTTATCCCTCGTTGCATTGGGGCCTTTCTCTCCCTCCACCCCATTCACAAAGATCACAAGCTCTGAGGGCCATGGCCAAGTCCCCCTACCTAGCTCTTAGCCCTGTGCCTGCACACACAAGACAGTAAAGTACACAGAAAGTCTGATGAACGAGTACGTGAGTGGAGGAATGGACAAGTGGAATGGGGAGGGCACCGTGCAGGGACCCTGCTTCCCCTTTTCATTTGACTTTGGCCAGTCTGCCTTTCTGGATAGACACAGAGGCCATGAGTCTGCAGAGAGGCTGACGTTCTCTTTCCTGTGCCTGGGCAGGGGAAGCTGGTGTTTCCCAAAGATTCAGGCTGGGATTGTCTCAGCTGCTTAATGAATAGCCGCTATTCTTCCCTCAAGGATGAAATCATTTCCCTGGAATCAACATAAAATCAAATGAACTGAATGGAAACAAGCATTAATGCACACCTACTGTGTGCCAAGAAATTGGGTCTTTTATTTGATTCTCACAACAGCTCTGCAAAGCAAACATTATTTCAGCTTTTACAGATAATGTAACTGAGGCTCAGAGATGTTAAAAAAAAAACAAAAAAACAGTTGTCACTTGTAAGCTTGTAAGAAAAGTAACAGCTGAAATGTGGACAAAAGTGTGTGGTTCTAAAGCTCACATAAGTTTTGGTGTGGAGAGAGTGTCCTGGTTAGGTCCTGAGTGCTTGCCTCTCAGAGACCGAAGGCATAGATGGGAGAGTGTCCCCAAAAACAGAGGAAAGAGGAGAAAGGATATGAATAGAGAAATGGGACCAAGTGTACTTCTACTTCTTTCTCAGACTTTTATTGAATATCTATGTCAGGCACGGGGCAGGGCACATGATGCTGTAAATATAGGTCTTCTCATGGAGGTCACTATATCTAGTGGGTGAACCAAATAAGAAATTGCAGTTTAGCAAGATTGACATTATTAGATCATTTAGATCTATTTAGATCTATTAGATCTATTTCTTAAATCTCTGAAGTTCTCAATAATAAAATTTTTGTTGTTTTTAAAGCAGAAATGAAGGTGAGCAAGCAAGCAGACAGGAAGAGAGGAAGAAGAAAGGAGGAAGAAACACTTTATTTTATCTTTATTTAGTTATTCACAGTTTGTTTCCTCCCCACCACCCCTGACCTGGGACTCTAACCCAGGGGTAAATGGTCTGCACTGCTTTGGAGGCAATTGACCTAACCACTGATCCACCGGGGCACTCCTATCATAAAATGTTTAAAAAGATAGATCATTGTGAATTCCAAATGCAATACTCAGGGTGTGGTGAAAGCCCAATGCAGAGGTGCTTTATCCAGACTGAAGGGTCAATCAGGGATGGCTTCACTGAGGAAGTGACATTTGAAATGAGTGTCTGAGGACAAGGAGTTAGTGACGCAAACTAGTGTGGATCAAGCATTGCCAACTAACAGCAAATGCAGAGACACCGAATATGAAATAAACTGGTCTGTTGAGAGGATTATAGGTATAAGTCAATTCCTATTGCCAAAACAAGGAAGCCATTTTCTTCAAGTTCCCTTGTGAAATTGTTCCTCAGGTGCATTTGGCACTTTTCTGGGTTTAAGGGATTTGATTTGGAGTTTTCAGCCTGGTTTCTCACTTTAGAGGATTAATGCCAAAACCACAAGCAGAGGAGCAAAGAAAGGAGCACCACTTGGAGGTGAAACTATGGAGAGAGCATTGAGTTCTTCTCAAAATTGACTCTCAGTAAATAAAATTCTACCTGGCTCTATCAAAGAGCTTATCATCCAGGAGATCTTCTGATCTCCAGGAACAAAGGGCAAAATAAGTAGAGAGCAATGTTTCTACACGGAGCAGAGGCAAGGAAATATGAGCCATGATCCATAGGAACAAAAAAAAGCTGCGGTTTGTTCATCATCTCATCCAAACTTAGTAACAATAGTGATGACCTTCCATTTATTCAGTACTGATGAGGCTCTCGGTACATGAACACACTGTGCTATGTGTTGAACATATTTCATCTCATTTAATTTACCTCCTTCTAAGGAAATAGTACTCTACCCATTTTACAATGTGCAGTGGCAGTTTGAAGAGGTAGAGTAGCTTTTCCAAGGTCACATGGCCAGGATTTGAACTCAGGTTTGTGGGTTCCGAAATTCATGCCCCCAGCCACTGGGTTGGACTAAAACTGATGGATATGTCCATCAAACATGTCCGAAGAGGAACTCATCTCCTTTGCCCTGAACTTGTTCCCCTTCCTTTTCATTCTTCCTCCCAGCTAATGGTACTCCCTTCTACCATCCAGTTGCCCAAACCAAAAACCTAAGAATTTTAACCTCACACCTTATTTCTCATCAATTTTGTTGATTCGCTCTCACAAGTATCTTTGACATTTTTCTGCTCTCTCTGGCCTCTATGCTGCTGCCTTCCTTCAAGTGATGACCATCTCTTGCCTGATTAGATATTCTCCTAGGATTTATGTGATCGGCATATGGTAGGCCATGAATCAATATATGAATGACTGAAAATAGCCAGGAATCATTTCCATTTCTTCAATGTTGTGGGTTCAAAATCCGTACATTGCAGTCCTAAGTCCCAGAACCTCAGAATGTGGCTGGAGATTGGGCCTTTAAAGCATTAAGTTCAAGTGAGGGTTTCAGAGAAGCCCCTAATCCAATATGACCCATGTTCTTAAAAGTGGAGAACAGACACAGAAAACACAGACAGATGGGCAACCACATGAAGACACAGTGAGAGGGGCTATCTGAAGCCAGAGAGAGAGAGAGACCACAAAAGAAACCAAGCATGCTGACATCATGATCATGAGCTTCCAGAATTCTGAGACAATCTATTCCTGTTGTTTAAGGCATTCAGTTTGTGGTGTTCTGTTACAGCAGCACTAGCAAACTAATTCAATCAAGAAAGGAAATCAGGTACGCCCTGATGGAGTAGCAGTTTGATCAGCTGCCTTCAACTGAGAGCACAAGGCCTCACATCTCAAGGACCCAGGGGTTGGGGTGAAAACCAAGATGAACAACTAAATAAACAAATTCCTTCTTCCACCTCTCTCTTCCTGCCTGCCTGTCTGCTTGCCTTCATTCCAGCCTTTCCTTTAAAAAAAGAAAAGAAAAGAAAATCAGACTCAGGGAGGTTAAAGTCCTCCCTAAGGCTGATGTCATGGAATGTCATTCTTATGTTGTCTTCCAAGAATTTTTTGGCTTCTGGTCTTACATCCAAGTCTCTAGTTCATTTTGAGTTATTTTCTGTGATTGGTATAAGAGAGTGATCTAGCTTTATTCTTTTGCATGTGACTATCTAGTTATCCCAACACCATTTATTGAAAAGACTTTCTTCATTGTATGCTTTTGGCTCCTTTGTGTGTAGATTAACTAACTGTGTGAGTGAGTCAGTCTCTGGTGATTCAATTCCATTCCTTTGGTCTGTGCCTCTGCCATTATTCCAGTGCCATATTGTTTTGATGACTATCACTCGGTTGTATAGCTCAATGTCTGGGAGTGTAATCCCTCCAGATATGTTCTTTTTTTCTTATAATTGCTTGGCTACTCAAGGTCTTTTGTTGTTCCATACAAATTTTAAGATTTTTTTTTTGTTCTATTTCCTGGAAATAAGCTCATGGTATTTTAATGGGGATTGCTCTAAGTCTGTATATTGCTTTAGGTAAGATGACCTAATGTTGATTCTTCACAACCATGAGCATGGGCTGTCTTTCCATCTCTTTATATCTTCCTCTATTTCTTTTAAGAAGGACTTGCAGTTTTCATTATATAGGTCTTTTACCTCCCTTTATATCCCAAGATATTTGATTCTTTTTACTTCTATTTTAAACAGTATAGTTTTCTTGATTTCGTTTTCTTCCAGCATGTTGTTTGCATATAAGAATGCAACAGATTTTTGTGCATTGATTTTGTAGCCTGCCACTTTACTGTATTTGTAGATTAATTCTATTAGTTTTTAGACAGAGTTTTTAGGAATATATATATATATATATATATATATATATATATACACATATATACATATACGTATTCCAGTCATCTGCAAATAATGAGAGTTTTACTTCCTCCTTTCCAATTTGGATTCCTTTCATTTCCTTTTCTTACCTAATTGCTCTGGCTAACACCTCCAGTATGATGCTAAATATCTATGGTGAGAGTGGACAGTCTTGCCTTGTTCCTGATCTTAGAGGAAATTTCAATTTTTTGCCATTGACTATGATGTTGGCTGTGGGTTTGTCATGTACAACCATTATTATGTTGAGGTATGTACCTTCCATCCCCATTTCATGCAGGGTTTGTATCATAAATGGGTGTTGGAGCTTGTCAAATGCTTTCTGCAGAGAAAGATCTATTGATGTGAGCCTGTGGTGTTTCACCTTGCTCTTGTTTATGTGCTGTATTGCATTAATAGATTTACATATGCTGAACCATCCTGTGTCCTTGGGATAAATCCCACTTGGTCATGATGGATGATCATTTTGATGCATTGTTGAATTCGGTTTGCTAATATTTTGTTGAGAATTTTCGCATCTACGTTCAGTAGAGATACTGGTCTGTTTTCTTTCCTGGTGATGTCTCTATCAGCTTTTGGAATCAGTGTGATGTTAGCCTCATAGAAAGTATTTGGGAATGTCCCCTGTTCTTCAATATTTTGGAAGAATTTGAGAAGAATAGGCATTAATTCTTCTCTGAAGGTTTGGTTAAACTCATTAGTAAAGCCACATGGTCCTCGTCTTTTATTCTAATTACCTCTGCAATTTCTTCATTTGTGATTGTCTGTTTAGGTTTTCTGATTCTTCCAGGTTCAGTCTTGTTAGACTGTATTCTTCTAGAAATCTGTCCACGTCCTCAGGGTTGTCTACTTGTTGGCACAGAGCTATTAATAGTAGTCATAGTAGTTTTGTGTTTCTGTGGTGTCTGTTGTAACTTCTCCCTTTTCATTTCTGATTCTAGCTATAAGAGTTTTTTCTTTGTCTTTTTGAGTCTAGTCTGTGGTTTGTTAATTTTGTTTATTTTATCGAAGAACCAACTTTCAGTTTCATTCATCTGGATTGTCTTTTTGCTTTTTATTTCATTTATTTATGTTTGAATTTTGATTATTTGCTTTCTTCTACTTATTTATGGCTTTAGTTATTCTTTCTCTAGTTGGTTTAAATGTAAGGTTAGATTACTTATTTGTGATTTTTCTTGTTTCTTAAGGTAGGGCAATGAACTTCTCTCTTAGTACTGCTTTCATTGCATTACATATATTCTGGTAGCTTGTGTCTTCATTCTCATTTGTCTCTAAGTAATTTTTAAGTTCCTCTTTGATTTCCTCTTTTACCCAAGAGTCATTCAGAAGCATATATTTTAGTCTCCAGTTTGGGGTCTTCCAGTCTTCTTTTTGTGGTTGATTTCTCATTTTAAGTCATTATGATCAGAGAAGACATTTGGTTTGATTTCAATCTTCGTAAATTTGTTTAGACATGTTTTGTGTCCCAACATATCACCTATCCTTGAGAATGTTCCATGTGCACTTGAGAAGAAAGTGAAGTCGGTAATCATTGAATGAAGTGTTTAGCATATGCGTATTTGATCTAACTGTTCCATATGGTCACTTAAAGCTGCTATTTCCCTGTTAATTTTCAACCTAGTTGATCTGTCCATTGTAAATGGGTGCTGAATTTCTGACTATCATTGTGTTGCTGTCGATGTCTCTCATCAGTTCTAATAATACTTGTTTAATATATTTTGATGCTCCTTCATTTGGTGCATATATGTTAATAAGCATTATATCTTCTTGCTGGATTGACCTCTTAATCATTATATAATGTCCATCCTTGTCCTTTGTTATGCTTTTTAGTTGGAAGTCTGTTTTATTGGATAGAAGTATGGCTGTTTCTGTTTTTTCATGGTTGCTATTTGACTATAGGATTGTCTTTCAACCACTGACTTTTGAGTCTTTGTTTATCTTTTGAAAGAAGGTGAGTTTCCTGAATGTAGCAGAAGTTTGAGTTATGCTTTTTAATCCATTCAGCCACTCTGTGTCATTTGACTGGTTCAGTACATTAACTTTTAGGGTGATGACTGATATGCACCTGTTTATTGTAATTTTGTAATTTGTCTTCTGTGTGTTGTTCCAGACAGTGCCTTTATTCTTTAGTTTCTCTTATTAGGTGGGTTGGGTGTAATTGTGTTTTGATGGGTTTCCTTTTTTTGTTATTTCCCTGGAGATGTATTTTGAAGTTACCCTGAAGTTAGCATTAAGAATTCTATGTTTATTTCCTATTTTTATTTGAAAGCTGATTAGTCTTAGACTCATTCTTACCATCCACATTTTTTTTATCTCTTCTCCTCCTCCCTACTTTTTATATTTGCTGTCTTATTATTTTTAAGTGGGGTTTCTTTACATTTTATAGAGCATCCTTTAGTATTTTTCATAGAGCTGTTTTTTTGGTGATGATTCCTTTAACTTTTGCTTATCAGGAAAGTTCTTTTTTTCAGTCTGAGTGATAATCTCACAGTGTATAATATCCTAGGTTGAAAATTATTTTCTTTCAGCACTTTGAATATATCTTGTCATAACTTTCTAGACTGTAGTGTTTTGGTTGAGAAATCCATGAAAATCTTGTGAAGAGTCCTTTGTATTTGACTCGTTTTCCTCTGGCTGCTTTGAAGATCTTTCTTTATCTTGTATTTTTGACATTTTGATGACAGTATCTCTAGGTGTAGTTCTGTTTGGGTTTCTTTTATTAGGAACTCTTTGAACTTACTGGGTCTGGAGGCTTGCTTCATTCTTCAGGTTAGGGAAATTTTCAGCTATTATTTCTTCAAATACACTTTCTACCCCCTTTTCTCTCTCTTCTCCATCTGGAACCCCTATTATGCAAATATTCCTTTTATTGTTATCCCATTAGGTTTCAAATACTGTCTTCATTTCTTTGCATTCTTTTATGTCTTTAATGGTTTACTTGAGTGTATTCCTCTGCCCTTCTTAGCTCACTGAATCCATTGGAGACTTCATTCATCCTATTCTTGAGTTTCTCTGTTGAATTCTTTAGTTCAGCTACTGTATTCTTCCTTTCTTTGATATTTTGCTTTATTTCTTCTTTCTCCTTTTTGTTGTTCTCTTTTTCTTCCTCTATTTTTAAAAAAATTTCTATGAGTATGTTTATTACTGTTGCCCCAAATTCTTCCTCAGGTAGTTGGTATACATCTGCTATATTCAGATTTTCCACTGCGTTTTTCATTGGCTCCATCATTTCACATATATTTCTCTATATCTCTTCTCTGTTTGGCATTTTGTTTATGTTTCTGTGGATTAGGTTTCCCTGCAGTGATGGCCTTGTGTAGGGTCTTGTACTGAGTAAGCTTAGATCTTGGTTTGAATACTGGGATTTCTTGAGCTTTGTGCCATCACCGATGGTTGTATTTGTTGAAGTTCTTAAGTGGGCCCTCTGTTGCTGCCCAAAAGTTCAGCCTATGGGCTTGGAGTTTGTATGGAGGACAAAGAGCCTTCCCCAGTGTCCGTGCTCTGAACAGTAATGTCCATTTTGTTGCTGGCCCTCTATCAGCAATCAAGCTACAGTTCCACCTCTGCCCACAGAGTATCATTAATGGTTTCTCTGGTTCCTCTGGAAAACTCTCTTCTTCCTTTAATCCTGAGGGCGCCAGTGCAAAATCGTGGGAGGATTTCCCTAGTTGCCTTCTGGTTATGGTGGCATCCTGTGCGTTTTTCTCCCTGGGTCTGGTTTCCATTTGGATACACTGCTGGGGCACTGGTCCTCCTTCTGCCCTGTACCAAGACCCTCTCCCTTGGCTCCATTTTCCAGTCCCATCGGGTGAGCTCTCTGCTGCTTTCTTCATGCTTGGGATGGCTGGTTCTTTCCACAGTTCCACCCCCTCTGCCTCAGCCTGAATCCTGAATCTGTGTTGTAGCTCTGAACCCTGACGTTTTCGCCTACTCTTTGTGGTTGTGATTGATGCTGTGTCTCTATCGCCTCTGTACCTGCTTTTCCTCAGTGTTTGTTTCTAGAAAATAGGTGAATTCCTAGTTGCTCTGTGGCTTGGACATGAGTGTCACTCTTTCCAGGTCGCCACCTTGACCAGAAGTCTCATTTACCTTCTTGACTGAGTCTCATTACTCCACTGGTAGGACAAGAATTTTATCTGATCCGTCTCAGTGTGCTTAGATTTTTTCAGCCACGCTTAGTGCTTTTTAACAATATATTTCCAGTGCAATTGTTTGGTTGTTCTTGTGTGAGATTGATACAGAAAGGGGGCCACCATCTCCAGAAATTGAATCTGATTCATCTCTGAATCGCCAAATATAAACATTAGGATGACTGGTCTAAATGTTATGAGGGGGTGTGGCATACAGTGTTTGAAGTTAGATTGTCCCACTAGGTTTAAAAGGAAAGTGTGTGTGTGTGTGTGTGAGTGTGTGTGTGTGTCTGCAGACAACAGGTGAAGAGGTCTGTGGGGAACAGGAACTGTGACTTCAGCGTAGCCCCACTGAAAATGGAAGGGGCCTGCAGCACTGAACAGGCAGGTGGCTTTATGCCAGACGCAGACAACCCAGCAAGAGAGGCAGACAGACTAGAAATAAGTCTGACTCTTGAGCAACAGCCTGCTCTTCTGAGCAGACCCTTAACATTTCATAGACAAAATGCCTCTGGGGCAGCATCCCATGTGCATAGAACAAAGCAGGAATGAGGACACTTCTGAGTATCATATGAAAGGACTGTGGCTAGAGTTGGGTGTGGCCCTTCTAGAAGTGAGAGAAAGCCCTATCAGATTAACTGTAACATTCCCTCTGGATTTCCTTGCTGACGCACCTCCATTATTGTGTGTAGTTTGTTCTTTCTGTCCCTCAGGACAGTTCTCAGCATTACCTGCTTAAGATACTTAACTCTGAAGTTTGCTTAAATTGGCTTCATGGCTCAAAAATAGTTTCACAAGGTCAGTTTCATGGTACATACAATGGGCAAAGTAGCAATACAGAGGCCCCATTCCCACTCATTAATGCATTCAGCAGGGGGACCTGCTATAGATCAGCCCTAAGCAGTCATGAGCAGAAGCAGACAGGGACTTGGCCTCCCAAAACTTATAACTCCCTGCCATCTTCACACTCAGCTGGAACCAAGCTAGCTGGTAATTATTTTTCTGTTGGTGATTTTTTCCCCCTTTATATTTTTTCTCTATATTTGCTAATTTCCCACTCTGATGAACAGCTCATTTCAATAAAGTATAAACAAAGCAGTTTATTTTTGATGAATAGTACATTTTGCCTGCTGGCTTGTGTCCTCATCAGGAGACAGAAACCACAGAGTCATTTAAACAGAGGAAGTTTAATAGAAAGATATTAAGCTATGAGAGAAAAATAAATATAAAGATATGGAGATATGGCATGCGCTGGTGGTTCAGGTACTAAGCCTGAGCCTGGGGAGCAATCCATATAGAGTACGAGGACCTGGGTTCGCAGCCCAAACCCAGGGGCAGCAGGTGCGGGGGGGGGGGGGGGGGGGGTGCGGGGAGCAACTAAAAGGAACAACTAAGTAAAAGTGGGTTCCTTAAGGCGGAGGTCAAGTACTCAGAAAGGGCAGTTTAGAAGGGAAGCCCCCTTCTCAAGTCTGGAGTTTACATCTCATTGGTGAAGACTGTTGCCCATCAGGTATCTGAGAAGTTTGGGGCAGAGCTACTCCAGTTGCTGGGCAAGCAGTGAACGGTCTTCAAGGGCACAGGTGAACTGAGCTTGGTGAGAAAGAGCCAGAATGCCACTACAAGCATGGGTTTAGAGCACATGATATCTCCCTTAGGATGGTGCAGCGATGTGATCACAAGGCCTGTCAGAGCTCTGAGGTCACTAAGGAACTTCTCTGAGCATGCGGCTGGAGCGCTGGGGCACAGGAGCCTCCCACACACCTGCACCGCTCCTTCTGGCTCAGCAGCAAGAAAAAGCACAAAGCACAGGAACCAGCTAGAGAAAGAAGCCCCTTTTCTTCTCCAACGTCCCTCTAGCCCCGTCTACTGGCAAATTTAACATGATGCTCACTGTCCAGTATCCCAAAATAGATTATGATGAGTGAATTTGGAGGTGCAAGGCAATACACTGATAACTAGCACAAGCCATTACCAGTCATTAGACAGGGATTGGTAAGACTTTTCGGTAAAATGTTAACTTCAGATGTAAATGTTTTAAGTGAGTTACACAGTCTCTATCAAACAGAATTGTGTATTCTGCCATTGCTGCACAAAAAGCAGTATAGACAGTATGTATATAAGCTGACTGGGCACACCCTGGTGGTCTAGCTGTTACATCCATAGACTCCGGCAGCTACAGTTCACAGACATCCCAGGGACCCAAGTTCACGTCCAGGGGCAACAATTAAGACAAATACTAAAGATAAATAAATGCTGAGGCACCCTGGCAGTTCAGCAGTCTAGTATACCCTGGGAATGGTCCCACATATATTACAAGGTCCTGGGTTCAAGACCCGGTACAGGAGGCTGGGTGGAAACCAATATAAACAACTAAATTAAGCTTAAAAATAAACAGATGCTTCTTCCTCTTCCTCTCTCTTTCTGCTTGCTTGCCAACCTGCCTTCATTCCTGCCTAAACCTTTCCTTAAAGAAAAAATAAAGAAGATACAGAGGAGAAATTCATGTTCTGTCATGTGAAGATGAAGATACAAGACGATGATCGTTTGCAAATGAGAAGGCAGGTCCTCACTGGATACCTGATCTGCTAGCACCTAGATCTTAGACTTCCCAGCCTGCAGAACTGTAAGAAATACATGTCTGTTGTTTAAGCCACCCAGTGCCTGGCAATCTGTCACAGTTGTCCAAAGGGAGACTGTGAGCTATTATAGCAAAGATCTAGTAAACTACTGTTTCTAAGATTCTGTGCAAGGCAAAATATGTTTATATTTTGTCTTTGGTTTTGAAGAAACAATCACTGAGGAAAAGCAGGCACAGAGGCTATAGAGATGCAGCAGCAATCACCACCACAAAAGGTAGGAGAAAACGTCAAGGCTCAGCACTCCAATGGTTTGAATTGAAGGACAGAAGGTCTAAAATATTTTGCTTTGAATCAGACAGCCTGGCTGAGTTGGCATATGGACAATTTAGTCTGACTCTCAAGCCCACATTCCTCCCCATCATGTCCACTGCCTCGCTATAAGTAACAGTGTTCCCTACTGGGTTGCTTACCCTACAGATGACCATAAATCAAGTTGGATTTACACCCTGAACTTTGGTAGGCTAGGACTCCCAGGCTGATGGAAATAGTATTTAACCTGTGTGGAACTCATCTCCTGAGATGTGCCAGGCACTTAAAGACATGAGGTGAGAGCTCGCTGACTGCATGGTGGCACGCCACTGGTCGCCATGCTGGTTCTGCTGAAATGGCTGAAGGCTCCTCTTATGTCCTATGTTAAAGCCCTTTTCCCATGCCCTCTCCTTCCAAGACCTTCCCAGATGAAGAATCATTCCTTAATCAAGTGTAGCACATTTGCTGAGCTTCCCCTTAAAATCTTGCTAACGCTACAGCTATTTCCTTATGGATTCTGAGCACATCTAGAAAACGAGGTTCATCAAAGTAAATGGCAATTATTTTTTTCACTGTTTATTGACAATGCATTGGTCTATGCACTTTGCATATAGTCTTTCTAATTCTGACAACCTTGAAAAACAGCTATTATTGTTCCTAAATCACAAAGATGACATTTACAGAGCAGCCAGTATTCATCTTTAAGGTAAGCAACTTAATGGGACTCATGTAATGAGGGGTAAACAGAGCTTTGGAGAGATCAACTTGCCCACCCCACTCATCTCTATCTGAATCTACCTCCCTCTGGATGTTCTCCATGGTATGGAAGTATAACACAGGGGAGCCATTTCAGGATCAGACAGAGCCAGGCCCAAATCCCAGCCTCACCGCTTACTAGCCTTCTGACCAATTGCTTCTTTTCTCTGTTGAAAACAATTTATGGCATTTCTGTGGGTCTTGTAGAGGTTTTTATTCTAGACTGCATTTTCAAGGATGTTTGTGTATCAAACATCCTTGCAAGATAGAGATAAAGTTTCCCTCCAGGTCAGAGAGAAGATTTATTTTCTGTCCTAGATAATAAAAGAGAATGCCTTGCTCTGGAGCAAAGCTTGAATAGGTTTGCTAGTAGTCCCCAAAAGGTTAGAGTTTACTAAGCTTTGGATCACTCTTCTGTGCTACAAATTCATTACATGTGCAGTATCTATCTGGGCCCCGCTCGCCATTGCCCCAATGAACGTAGAAGGCAAGAGTTAACCAGTACATGAACCTTGTGCTGCCTTCTGTACTGTGAGTAATGAAGTCCAAAGTCCTTTGTTTCTGACCAGGAGTCCTATGTGTTCTGCCAGCACCTATGGAACAGAGGCAGGCTAACATGTTAGTATATAAGAAGAATAAAATCTCAAATACTTCACAGTCCTTAACACCCTCATTCAAATGTCAAAAGAGTTGGTAACTCTCATTTTCTTACCTCCTGTTGACCTTAGCCTCCTACACTTTGGTCTCTACCCCCAGTACAATACCAGGTTGGTTTTTTTTTTTGTTGTTGTTGTTGTTGTTGTTGTTTTTGTTTTTTGTTTTTTGCTAATATCACCAAAGACCCTCTTACTGCCAGTTTCAGTGGGTATTTGATTCCAGCAAAATTTTCTGAACCTCTATGACCTTAACACTAGGGGCACACATTTGTGCTCAAGTCCTCAAATGTCAGCTTTCATAAGACCACACTTTCCTGCTTGTCCTCAATGCTCCCCTTTATGATTTCTTCTCCCTCAGCAGCCCCAGCAATGCCCTGCCCACATCCATCATGGTTCCAGCCTGGGTAATCTCATTCACACTGTTCATTTAGGAACCTAGCATACGGTGATGATGCCCTAAACCCTATTTCCAATCCAGATCTCAGACACAACTTATCCAGCCACCTATGAAGCAGCACAAACTCTACCGCACACTCTGGTGGTGCCACGCACAACCACCTTCCCTTGCTCCTCCACAGCTCCAGATCCTCCGCCCAGCTCGCTCTCCAAGTCTAGGATGCACCCAGCCACTGTGTGCTCCAGGAGGTTCCCCTGCTCCTCACACCCCAGAACCACGCTCTTCTTCATACTTCTGTTCCTCCACACCCTCTGCGGCCACCAGGCCCACTCCCATTGCTGTTCCCCTTCAGGTCCCAGCCCACCTGCCTTGGGTGTCCAGCTAATTGGGCTAATTGGGCTTCCTGGCTCCTTTTGGTTCTCCTTAGGCCTCCATCCCGTTGTTGCCGGAATTATTTACCTAAAAGATAATCCAAATAATGCCATTTTCCTGCCTTAAGCCTTCCATTTGCTCCTTACTGCCTATCTGGCAATGTCAACTGCCAGCCGACCGTGCTAGGGTTATGTCCAACCCACCCGCAAGCACTCCTCCTCTCTGTCTCCTAGGGTCACTCAAAACGGGGAAAAAAAGTGGGGAGGAGGTGTCGTAAAATAACAACGAATGGCAGTAACTGGTTTTAATTTGTATTATTTGGAACCAGGAAGTCCTAAAAGGTTGCATTCAACACTAATGCCATATCTTCAGTCTGGCTCAAACTTATCTGAAAGTTCTTAGTTTTTCTTTAAAAATAAAACCATAGCTGTGCCCTGGTGACCTAGAGGATAATTTCGCCACTGCCAATCTGCACAATCCACGCACATCCCAAGGATTCAGGTTGGGTATGGGGTTTGGGGGCAATCAACTAAGATGAACAACTAAATAAAATAAATGTTTCTTCCCCTTCGCTCACCTTCATTCCTGCCTGCACCTTTCCTTCAAAATAAAACCATAGTTTGGATCAGGAGCCATATTTCTACCGATTATTTGTAATTAAGTTTGCTTCTCAGATCCTTCCTCAAAGGTCTCCTTGAGAAGCGAGCCCAGACAGACAGATGATAGATGATAAATAGACGATAAATATATCTGTATAGTATGTCTATACACACACCGTGTATATATAATTATACACATACAGACACTTAAAAAATACTTTTTTTGCCCTCTATGCAAACAACCCGTGAGTGTCCACCAGGAGGCGTCGGGAGCATCGAGAGACCTGCGGTACCTTCACCGTTGGAAAGGCGGCGATGGATGCTGCAGCTGGAACCCAGCTTCCTTTTTTAAGAATCAGTGTGAGGGAAGGGAGCGGAGCTGCGTTATTTTAGGGAGACCTTGTCGCACTCCCCCTCCTGCATGTAGGTAGTGTCTGGGGTGTGTGCAAACCCCATGGAGAGACATTGGAAGTGGCTGCGGTGGCAGCTGGGGCTCCCATCGCGACCGCAGCGGCCGGTAATCCGACCCCGCCAGCGCCGGGACTGAAGAGGCGCAAGGAAAAGCTGAGAGCTGCGAACAAAAGCCTTGGGCGCGGGACCGGAGCTCCAGCCGGGCGGTAAGTGAACCGGCCCCAGGAGCGGCCCGCCCAGGCGTGGGTGGGCTCGCTAAGGTCAAGGAGTCCACCTGGCTGGGATACTGCGGGGGTGGGGATTGGGGTGGGGGATAGGAAAGCATCTGGAAGCGGGTGTCCGAGCCTAGACTGGGATGGATGCTGCTTTTAGCACATTCAGACTGGGGAGGGATCGGGTGCATCTGGGAGGACCCGATCGCCAGCTCCATCCCTGAAAATACCCGGTGCAGGGAAGGGGGAAGGCGGGCACAGCTCCTAGCAAGCCCTGCCCTAGAGGCAGGAGCAAGAATCAATCAACCCTCCCAGGGAGACCTTTTGGGATTGAGGCATTTCTCACAGCCCTTCCATCACCCCTAGGCCCCGCGCCTGGGTCTTCTTTGGCAAGGGGATAATCAACCATAAACTTCTTCCCTAGGGAAAAAGGGGTTCTCCAAGCGATGCACTTTGGGGAAGAAGGAGCCTCCTTCCTTTTTTGTTTCTGCAAGCTGCATCCCGGTTCGCCCACCTAAGCTACAAACAAATGCGCTAATCCTCCCGGGAATCCTCCCGGCCTCCGTGGCTGGCTACTGCCTGCACTAAGGTCTTTTCATTTTAACTTGCAGGAGGAAGGAGAGGCAACTAGCGGGCCAGATGTCCTAGGAGGTGTTGGCCAGAGGCTTCTGCCTATCCCTCCCAGGCGGAGGAAGATTGAGGCTGCTCTCAGCACACCAGTACCCCCCCCCCCCACCGGGCTTTCAGGCCGTGGGTATTATGATTTACATTCCACCGGGTTTCTGAGCCTAATCCCAAAGCAGATTAAATTGGGACAAAGGTGAACATGAATGGAGGTGGAGGGTCTGCTATCAAACATATTCCTCGATGTCCCTCCCTTGTCATCCACAGAGTCTCCACAAAAGGACAGGACTCAGCCATGGTAGACCCCGCGCCTCAAGAGAAGGCAGGAGCGCAGTCAGGAGGCTCAGGAGAGGACGGAGCTGCCGCGTCTGTGCCTCCTGACTCCCAGGGCGCTCAGCAGCCCGCGGCCTCCTCGGGCTCGGCCTTGGCCTCGGCAGCCGTGCCTCGCAAGGCTGAAGTCCCATGCGCTGCAGAAGGAGGGCGGCGGGAGCAGTCCCCGATGCTGCACCTCGACCTCTTCAACTTCGACTGTCCAGAGGCGGAGGGCAGCCGCTACGTGCTGACCAGTCCCCGCTCACTAGAGGCCTGCGCCCGCTGCGCCGTCAAACCAGTAGAGCTGCTGCCACGAGCCCTGGCAGACCTGGTGCGCGAGGCCCCGGGCCGCTCCATGAGAGTGGCCACCGGCTTGTATGAGGCCTACGAGGCGGAGCGGCGAGCCAAGCTGCAGCAGTGCAGGGCAGAGCGCGAGCGCATCGTGCGAGAGGAGAAGCGGCGCCTCTTCACGCCGTTGGGACCTGCGGCCGCTGCGGCCTCAGCCCCGAACACTGGCAGCAGCAGCAGCTGCAGCAGCACCAGCCTCCCGGCCTCGCCCAAGCCGCGTGCGGCCCGCAAGGCCTCCTCCAGTCCTTCCCCGGCCCGGACCCAACCTCCGCCTGCGAGCTCGCGGGCAGGTAGGAAGAGCCACTCGCTAGACTCGCTGTCGCGCCGGCGTGAGGGCGCCCTTAGCTCCGAGTCCGGTGCATCGTCATCGTCCTACAGTGGGGAGAGCCTGCGGGAGCTGCGCTGGCCCACGCGGCCCTCTGCCAGGCACAGCTACCCCGCAGGGCTAGCGTCCTCCGCCCCCAACCCTGTGGGCCGCCCGTCCGCGCTGGCTCTCGTTCCAATCACAGGCCGCAGCTTTAGCCTCGGCGACCTGAGTCACTCGCCGCAGACAGCTCAGCACGTGGAGCGCATTGTGCGCCAAGTGCGAGCGGAGCGGGGCCTGCGCAGCGTGCCCGAGCGGGACCGGAAGATCGCGGCGCTCATGCTGGCGCGGCACCAGGAGGAGCGCCTGCTGCTGGAGCAGCGCGCCGCGGCCCACGGCCAGTGGGAGCAGCAACGCGTGCGCGCCGAGCAGCGGCGGGAGCGAGAGGAACGCGAGAAGCAGCGCGCGCTGGAGCTAGGCCGCCGAGCCTGGGTCGCACAGGTGGAGGAGCGGCGCGGTCGTCGGGGCCGCGAGGAGCGCGAGGCGGCTCGCCAGCGGCAGCGGCAGTACGAGCGCAGCGAGGAGCGGCGGCGGGAACTGGCCGAGCGCCAGAGCCTGCTACGGCGGGAGCGGGTGGAGCGCGCGGCCCAGGAGGACCGGCTGCGCAAGCTGCAGCAGGAGCACAACCTGAAGCAGCGAGAGGAGGGCCTGCAGGAAGGGCGCGAGCGGGCCGAGCAGGTCCGCAGGGAGCGCGCTCAGCGCGCGGCCCGCACCAGGCAGCGGCAGGAGGGCCAGCAGCAGCGAGAGAAGCGGGAGCTGAGCCGCGCCGAGAGGGCGCGCCACGAGGCGCTGCAGCAAGGCCGCGTCCGATTAGAGACTGAGGAGCGAGAGGGCCTGAAGAGCTCGCTGGAGGCCAGTTTGGGTCGCGCGCAGGAGAACTATGAGCAGTTGCTGGAGCAGCGCACCAGGGAGCTGCGGGAGCGGGCCCGGCGGGAGGAGCTGCAGGGCCGGCGGGCCAAGGAGGCGGCTGAACGCAAAGAGCGGGAGCATCAGGCTCACCTAGAGGCTCTGGCCCGAGCGGGGGAGCGGCGGCTGCAGCACGCGACGCTGGCGGCCGTGGAGGCGGTGCAGCAGAAGGCACGGCGGGTGGGCCAGAGCCGTTTGGAGAAGGAGCGAACCCAGCGCGCTAACAAGCAGAAAGTGGACAGGGACGAGGACTGCCGTCGGCGGGAGCTGCTTCAGGCTATCGGGCGCAAGCTGGAGCGCAGCGAGCAGTTGTCTCGCGAGCGGCGCAGCGCGCTGGAGAGTGCTCGCTCCACCGCCCGGGCCTCCTTCCACGTGCGCGAGAAGGTGCGGGAGGAGACCAACACGCGCTCCTTCGACCGCATGGTGCGGGAGGCCCAGCTGCACGCCAGCCTGGACCGCAAATGACCACCACCCGGCGCTGTCCAGCTTGCACACACAGCCCGCGAGGCCTCCCTTGGCCGCTTTGGCCAGACGTTGGGAGTGCCCAGTCGGAGCACAGCACCGTGGTCGCTCCAGGCTTCTGACCAATGAGGCAGTGGGAGGGCTGATGTCTGCCACCTTTATTTTTAAAAAACGGGCTTTGGTGATGACACAGCACAATCTCGACCACATCCACTCTTAGTGGCTTTGGGGGTTGGAATAGGAAAGAGCTAGGAAAAGGCTGTTTGAGGTTGCAGGGGAGGGGGCTCCTCTAGGAGAGCCCCCTCCTCTGCAGCATCTTCCTAGATGCCTTTCAGATATTGGTGTCTGGGGCGCCTGGTTACTGCACTGGGGGGGGCTTTGCCTTGGCCCGCCTCCGTCTTTGAAAACATCGCAAGTTGCTCAAAGCTCTGATGCTTAGAAGAGAAGCACAGCTCCTCGAAGGTGTTAGGCCACATCCAAGTGACCTAAAAAGCGATTCTTTTTTGTAGGCTTGACTTTTAATCTGCCACGTGAGCAAATTCTGTTCTTAGCGCTGATTGATTTTAAGTTGATTCCCTTAGGTTTTCTAGTTAGACAATCATCTGCAAATAATGATCCATTGATGTCTTTTTTCCTGACTCCTTATTCTCCCAAGTGACACAAGAAATCAGTTGGTTTGCTGTAGCAGAAGCTTCCAGCTCCTGGGGGAGGCAGGTTCCTTAGGCAGCAGTGTTCCACCCAAAGAAACTTTCTTACAGGGTCATTTCAGGGGAGGTAGTGTTGTCTGACGCCCACTTCTCAGTGTGGAGCAGGTTCCTGGCAGACAAAAGCCATGCCTTAAAAAGCAGAGCTACCTTATGTGCCTGCCCAGGCCAATTCTGCCTAAATCCACAGACCTAGAGGCAGTCCCAAGGATAGGCCCCAGAGAGCTTGGAGTGTAGGATTCCCTCTATGAAGAAATCACAATTGCTCCAAAGGCAATGTACTGTACTGAGGAGGGTGAAGAGCTGGATGTCCTCTCTGCTCTTCAAAGTTGTGCTTACTCTTGGTGTATATGCTCCACCTTCCCTCCCTTGAATGAGGAAAAAGAGAATCTCTCTCAAACCTCTGGCAACCTCTCACCTATGACTGAAAGTATTTCATGGTCTTTCCTGGTGCCTCACCTTTCCCATCAGCCAGATGGGGCCCTTAGTACTCTTCTCCTGGTACCTCAGGGTCTCCCAGCTCCAAAGCACTGTCTCAGTATTATTCATTGATCTTTGTGCCTTTCTTGACCTGGAGGTGGGAGGCAGGAGGGCTGCTGTGCACCTGCTTTGTTTCTGGGAACATGGATTCCTGGCAATGAAAGGAGGAGTGCATCACTGACAGATGGTCATTTAGTCTCTGGGGGAAAATGCTTTCAAGACCAGGCCTCTCCTTGTTCCATACTGTCCGGTTCAGTTGTCTTTAGGCAACTTTAACCCTTGGAGTGCTTCCCTTCTTTCTATGAAGCCAAAATCAGCCCCCAGCCATATCCACCCACTGACTCTGCCTTCCATAGGGAAGGTAGAAAGGAAAATACTTTACATCAAATCAGGATGAGGAAATAAAACTTACCAAAAAAAAAATAATAATAATAATCAGGGTAGAGAATTACCATATTAGACATATTTCATGTGTATTCTGCTGGGCAGAATTGTCCTTACAATGTCTGGATTATACACACACACACTCACACTCACACATACACTCACTGTCAGTACCACCATCCCCAACATATACACAATCACATGCCAGCAGGGCCAGAAGTATTGTGTCGAAGAAAGCAGTACTTAGGTGTCACAGTTCAGAATTTGTGAAACCAGGAAACGAGCTGTGCCAAGGTTTTTTTCTTGAATGGTTGAATTTTTTCCTCAAATTTTCTTCTCAGTAACTAAAATGAGGGTGAGTTGTAAAACTGGCATTCTCTGAAAGGTTAATGTTACACTAGTTCTTACCTTGTGGCTCCTGGTTTGCTAGAGGACTTTTGAAATCTTAATGGAAAGTTCCACCTAGAACTACTTAATTCTGACATGTATGTTTTTATTTGAAAAGGACACAGTCTGGTTTTTGGATAAGACACTGAGAGGTACATAGGCAATCTTACCTGGCCCTCGTTCAGTTTGTTTCTGACTTACTGTGTGACAGGGTAGATTACGTCTTGGTGCCTTGGTTTCCCCACCTGCGGATTGGGGACTGTGATCTCTACTCTTTCTCTCACACACATGCACACTGTGAAGGTGAGTGAGAACCAACATGGTGCTCTCGGTTCTGCAACTTTGCAACAGCAGGTGCAATCGCTCCAAAAGGGTCCTGAGAGCAGACAAGAGTGTCACATTCTGTGGGGACTGAATGCTGAAAGGAAAAAGCACATGGCAGAGCAGTATCACAGAGACCCAGATTTGATTGTCACCAAATTAGAGGTTTGCATTTATAAAGTACTATGTGAAGGCAAAAACTTATATTCTTAAAAAACTGTATGTAGAATTAAAGCAAAATCAGAAACCAAACCTAGCAATGATAAAGATTTTTTTTTTTTTTCAATTTGCAGACCATCCTTAAGAATATAGAGCCATCCGTGTATTCTAGGATGAGAGGTCATGTTGCTCTTTGAGGAGAAACAATTTCCAGAATCCTTGGCTGGGGCCTCTGCTAAATTCTTCTCTTTGAAGTGAAGCCAGGGAGGAGAAGTTTCTTGTTCTGAAATACAGCAATAGAGAATTGCAGGCGGTGAGCCGGGTGGTAGGTTGATGGGTGGTGGTGATGAGTGGAGAGTGACTTCACTTCTGATGTGAACATTCTAGCAAATGGACAGCAGAATTTTCATCAGAGCACCATGCTGGAAGTTGTCTTAGCCATCCAGGAAACTGCAATCTTGAAGGGGTCCTTCACATTTGCCCTCCAGAAACAGCCCCTTGCTTAGTAAAGCAAAATTGTGAAGTAGCCTGAGGAGAAGAGGGGAGGGTTGGAAGAGCCTTTAATTTGTCAAGGACCAAACAGGACAAAATGTCTTCTGATGAAATTAGAAATTGCTCATGCAGTGACCAATGCCTATGCCACATCTGAACAGGAAGATGGAAGCCTCCTTTTGGAAACACACAGACTGTGATTCTTTAAAGAAAGCTATCACCAGGATTTGCTGAAGGCAAAGAGTCCGTAGGGTAGTGAAGGCATATGATCATGCAGTTTGTGCCTGGACCATTCTGTGAAGCCCACTGCTCACTCGCTTTAAAGTCCACGGCAATGGGTGACCGATGCTGCATAAGGGACTATCCTGTTCGCCACTGAAACCCCTGTAAGTGCATGGTGTAGCTCCTCCCAGGTGGTAAGCACATAAATACGAGATGGAGAGTGAGACAGAGCAGGGATGGATGCTGGACAATGGATGGGGACCAGAGGTACATGTATAGAATAGATCCAGTGGACAGGCCTCCATTCATTTGGTAAACTTGTATTGAGCACCTGCTCTGTGCCAGGCACTGCTCTTGGTGTAGGGGAGGCAGTGTCTCTGATCACTGACCATGGGGATCATTTATGCTGCATTGTCATGAGTAGACACCTTCATTTCCCCACAGAGCTTACCTACCTTCCCACCTTGGTATTTATTCATAGGCCAATGTGATGGCCCCTCAAACGCTAAATTCCAGCATTTTGTTTCTTTCCTGGGGATATGCATTCTCCAACCACCCATCATTCACTGTTGCTCTCCTTCCCTCAGAGGAGCTTTGATTGTCCAAGGTAAAGTCATAAGAGCATGTTCTTAATCAGCTGTAAATTATGAGAGAGAGAGAAAGATTAGAGGTGGCATAAATAGTGATTACAGACTTAGAGAACTGAGCTTCAGGTAGTGCAGAGTCCCAGGTCACCAAACAGTACCAGTTCCATCATTCGCCTGTAATTGATGAGATGAGAAACTAAACACTTTAGAAGCATTTCCAGTTTAAAAACCCCAACAACAGAGATTTCTGATAGATCTTCATTGATGAGAAAGTTTAGTGATCCAGAATATCCCATTTCTTAACACTTACAGGTGACTGGCATTACCTGTAGGTTGCTGTGCAGACTTCTTCACTGCAGGACCGCATCTCCACCCTGCACGTCCTCGGGAAACATTTGGCAGAGGAACAGAAGGAAACTTGGCATCTCTTCACACATCCTGGAAAGAGACTTTCAGGGACCAGTAGATAACTCCTGGTCCTACAAATGTCTTTTAAGGCCTTAGAGGTGGCACATCTGCCTTGGGGTGTCTGATGCACACCTGCAGTAGTAGACGTGATCACTGATAACGTGCTTTGGTTACGTGTCTCTCTCTCATGTACAAGAGAGCTGGTACTCTCTTCCCGCCCCATGTGTGCTCCCAATCACCCCAGCCCTTCATACTATTCCTGAGACTGCTTTGGCTTCATGTAGGTCGGGACTGGGCAAAGGGTGAAGTTAGTAGTTGCAGATGTTTGGGTATAGAAAGGGAAGGTAGTTTCTTTCTGAGGAACACTGGTCACCATTGCTGTATTGTTAGTTCCTGACTCATCAAATATTGTCATGACCCAAATGAGCACAAAAACCTAGTCCAATGTGATTTTTAAATTAGCCACATTTTCAAGTTTTCATACCTTCCTTCCTCTCCACTAGAACAGTGTGGGTGGCATTCTGTTTGTCAGACAATTGCACAATTTATAGCACTGTCAGAAAGATGATTCATATCTACTCCTGTTTTCGCATATACATGCACATGCATATATACACACACATACACACGGTCCCATCCATTGCCATCTCATTCCTCCAGAGAAGAAGGTCTGGGAAAATTGAGGAGCTCCTTAGGAGGAGGGACCAATGGTTTCCACCTACTTCCTGTCCTAAGGCCACTACAGGCTCTTCCCTGTAAGTCTGGTGTCCATATTTCACGAGTCCATCACTGAGCCACTTGGGTGACAAAGGATTTTCATGTTGCCACTACACTTCTCCACTCCCCTGCTCAGTGTGTGAGAGACTAGAAAATGGAATTTGGATGCTAAAATGTTGACAATCGGAACACCTCAGTGTGGCATAATGACATCTACAAAATTCTGAAAATTCAACCCATGTGGTTACCATGCCTTCAAGACCAAGAGTTTGGCAAAGAGCAAATGTCTTGACTTATTCAGACTATTGAATACTGTTTCCCATGCCCCATGTAAAGTGAGCACAATAAAACCTAATTACAGGGAATTGTTCAATGAGCTCATGCTTGGAAAGCAGCACAGTCCCTAATGAGTTTCACTCCATCCATGGACTCTGTAACTTTGAACTTGGGAAGGTGGTTCAGAAGAAATGGGGTAGGCTGGCCTTCAGCCAGGTGGGACTGGGGGTCCCCAGACTTGGATGGCTGCCTTGTGTATTCCTAGCTGTACAGCAGTTCCCCAACCATGCCAAAGGAAGGAGCTCTGGAATAGTGGTTCCCTGGGTAAGGTTCAGTATCTAGCCTGGGTATGGATTGGGGGGGAGGGATTACTTTGTTTACTGATGTTTGGCAATAAAATTGACATCTGATGATGAATTTTGAAGTTTTCCAACTCCTAAGTGATGACTAAAATGACAGAATGCTTTAAAATGTGGGTATTTTTCTTTGGGAAAAGAGGATGAGCTTCTAAGCTGGTGAGACCTAATTTTAGTGTAATAGTGTTAGCAGAACTGAGTAGGAAAGGGGGTGGGAGAACCACTATTCTGGGGTCTTCTCATGCTGCCAGGTGTGGCACCTAGCAGGAATTCTGAAACATGCTGCACACACAGTCCTCTCTGTCATGGCTACATGGGAAGCAAAGAAGGTCTGACAAACCCAGTCTGGGAAAGTACAGATGGACTCACTGTAGGAGCAGATGTTGGAGCAGGAGGGAGAGAGGTGGGTGTGCTTTAGCATCGCCTCATCCTCAACAAATGGTTTTCTCTTCGAAGGCTCAGAAAAGGCCCCACCTCCTTTCCTTGCTCTCCCCCACCCCACCCTCAGACAGCTGCATGGAAATTAGCTGCAGCCCTGGGTTTGTAGAAGTCCTGGACATAGATGAGTGCACAGAGGTGCTGAACAGGCTGACTGGCTTCTACTGGCTCTCTCTGGGATCTGGAAGTGAGGACGAGAGTGGCAAGCTGCCAGGAGCCCTTCTGCTTTGCTACTTTACTTCTGCCCTTGGATACCCCAGGGGGAGGCCCAGCGAAACTCAGAGGCCTCCAGAGCCCTCAGCAAAATAGAGTAGGCAGAGTGGGCCTCTCAGGAACACCTGCTTGTTTGAGGAGGACCACAGGATGAGTGAAATGCGTCGCAAGGGAAGAAGTTGCTTGGGCTGGAATCGCAGGGCCAGTGACAGCTAGTGTACACTAAGCACCTGTGCTGTGCAGCTGACTTGCAAGCACTTACTCCTTACGAGATTTCTATAAGGTAGCTACAATTATCATTCCCATTGCACTCTTGGTAAAGTGGAGGCACCAAGTTTAAGCTGACTTCTCCAAGGTCACACAGCTAGGGTAGGGCAGTGGGGAGGGGCTTAGATTCAGTCTCAAGATACAGCAAATGCTTGTAACTAGTATGTTCTGTTGCTTCTTGGGAGTCAGTAGAAAGTTTACTTTTTTTTTTTTTAACAAGAGAGCCCTCCTGGAGCCTTCCTGAAGGCCATTTAATGACAGCCTGCCCTGCTCATCCATTGAGTCACTGCCTGCTATCCCCATGTGTGAAGCCTGCAGGGGAAAATCTCTGACCACATCTGGACCAGGAGGCTCCTGCCAGCACTAAGGGTGGACTTGAGGCTCTGCCCAGAGAAAAGATGAGGGACTCGTGCTGATGTTAAAGCTTCCCACAGCTGGGTGGTACTTGTCTAGAGCAGAGAGTCTCCAAGGGGAGTCCTTGGCCAGCAGCCCACACTCTGGGGGTAGGATCCTGCAATCTGTTTTAACAAGCCCTGCAGGTGATTCTAATGTGCACATAAGTTTGAGAAATACCACTCTAGGACTGTGCTTTCTCATTCAGAAGTCGCTAACAACATATGCCCCTTTAAATTGAATAAGTTTAAGGGGCATGCCCTTATGGCTCAGCCAGCTGAGATGGCTAAGATGTGGACCATGTAAAGCTCAAAGACCTGGGTTTTCCATGGTGGGGTGGAGGGGGCAGGGAACCAAAAGGAATGCATAAATAAAAATACTTCTTCCTCCTCCACTCTTTTTTCCCTTCCTCCCTCCTTCCCTTCTTCCTTCCTTCCTTCCTTCTTTCTTTCCTCCTTCTCTCTCTTTAAAAAAAGCTAAAAACAAAAAGACAGTAAGTTTAAATAAAACTAAGAATTCAACTCCTCAGTGGTTTGAGCCACATTTCAATGTTCAATAGTCACCATGACTAGTGGCCACCATATTGAACATCACAGATAGGGAACGTGTCCATCATCGCAGAAAGTTTTGAGTAACCACGCCTTGATACTCCAGGGTGTGGCCCACAGATCACAGCATTTCATCACCTGGGACATGATTAGCAATGAGGAGCTGAGATCCCAACTCAGATCTTAAATCAGAGTCCTTTTTTGCAGGGTCGCCAAGTCAAGTTCATTTGGCATATGTGATTAGCTCCCATTGGTAAATTCTCTACCACCTAACCTCCTTACTCCAGGGCAATACTTTCCTTTCTAGTAAATTTCTATGATTTAGAGCCAGGTTTCTACTTTCTAGACCACTGGATCCTATTCCAGAGCTTGAATGCTAGTTAGACACCATCCACCACTATCCTTTTGAGTGATAGGAACAACTCCCCAAACATAGCCAGACATGGAGTTGGGGGTTCCCTCCCTAGACACTTCATTCTGATCTTATTGGAATGGTTGCAGGTGTCAAGAATGTGGCTTCTCAATGATCCCTAAGTATAGGGTTTTTATCCTGCTGAAGGTTGAAAAAGAAAAACTACCCACTTGAGCAATCTAATAAAAATATTCCCTTTACCCTTTCCATCTCTGGGTTGCCAGTCGCTTGTTTTGTTTTCTGGGTGTTGGCCATGTTCAGTAGTCCCAGTTATAGCTATTTCTTCTTTTTTTAAATTGATTTTAAACTGTTTAAATGAAACAGGCAGGTGGGAATGAAGGTGAGCAGAGGCAGGCAGTCAGGAAGAGAGAGGAGGAAGGAGCATTTTATTTTATTTAGTTGTACATCTTGGCTGCTCCGAGATGCAAATCCGGGTCCTTAGGATGGATGTGGGCTGCCCTTATTGGGAGACAGTAGACCTAATTGCTACTCCATCAGGACACATCTAACTACTTCTTCATACATAGGTAGGCACCTGTTTCCATAATCATGTGAAGCCAGGTATTAGTGTGACAAAGTCTGGTGATTCACCTGCTTCCTTTTTGCAAAGGAGAACAGTATAGGGGATTTAACTTCATATGATACATATATTTTATTTTCCACACCAGCCCTTCCTGCCTCTTGAGATTCACAACAAAGGCCTATGAGGTACAAGGTGTTGATTTGTTTGATATGAACTCAGGCAAAAACTCTGGCCCTAAATTTCATAGTCTACCTCTGTTGGGAAAGGTGGTCAAAAATTCTGCCTGAGCTCCCTTTTCCTGCTGCCAGTGAAAGAAGTGGAAGAACATGAGAGGAAAGAAGGAAAGTGAAATTCTTTGAGAAGGGAAAGAGTTGATTTATGAAGAGCTATTAAAATAAGTAAAAGCATCATTATGTTCCCGAAGAGAGAAAATGCAGTGAGATGTAGAAACAAGAGTGAAATGAGAGCCTGGGGAATACGAAGATGAAGCCATGGCCTGAAAAATTCAGACGGGATATAGTGACATACACATATCCTAAACCAACCCTCAGCAGAGGAATGGGGGGCCCGTCACTGGAGTCATCTTAAGGCAGTTGAAGCATGATCAAGGAGGAGAGACGAGAGAGTGGGTGCCTGGGAAACTTGCTATCTAGGTCTGATTCAAAATGTGTGGTCTGTAGATGTCAGATCTACATTGATGAGTAGACCAGCTGTCTCTAAGGGGCTTTCCAAAAGTCACCAGAACTTCGAGCAAAAAGAATGTTACAGGTAATGAAAATGTATAGTTTCTTGTGCTTATGATTAAGCTAGTTAACAAACCCTTGGAGTCCACTAGAAGGTACGTCTGAGATAACTCTTCTGTCTGAGGACACCAGAATGGATCTAGTTTCTACCTCAAGTAGCAGAAGTTCACGAAGCTCCAGGGAAAGGAGTATCCTTTAACTTTGAGGTCAAGTTTGGTAACAGGTACATCACTTATGGTACACCCCAATCACCTCTGAAGGAGCTCAGGTCCCATATCCCTGGGTTCAGGTCCTGGGTCTGGGGGGACCCGACCAGTGTGAACCACTAAATAAAAATAAAATAAAATTCTCCTCTCTCTTCCCGCCTGCCTGTCTGCTTACCTTCATTCCTGCCTGTACCTTTCCTTTAAAAACAAAAACAAACAAAAATAAGAAGCAGGCACATCACTTGGAAGGTAAAGACTTAAATATACAAGAATGCTAGAATTTAGAATGACTTAGAAGGTAATCGGTGATATCTATTGGAAAAGAGAAAATCTCTTAATTTATTTTTTATTTTTCTATCATCTAACCTCAAAGATACCAGATTGCCCTGAAACTTTCAGTTAGGTGGAATGCCATGAAATTGTTGATATGCAATTGTTTTTTGACCTACAAAACAGCAAACAGTGGGGTGACTGGTGCCCTAAATAGGCTATCATTTCCCTGCAGGAAGTGGGGGTGGCGTGGAGGAGGTGCCCAGCGGGCAGGGCATCAAGTCTCACAAGGAAAGAAGTGTCCCTTGAGGAGCTGGCACAGACAGGTCAAGGACAGCGTTCTGGCATGCGTGGGCAAAGCACGGCTTTTGTGTGTGTGTGAACGATAGTTTCACATCAGCGCTTCTAAATGGAAGCAGCTTGGTCTCCCTCCACAGATGGGGTTGCGTGGTGGGTCATTTCCCTGGATTCTGCAAGCTGTTCTGCTGGAATCACGTTGTGTGCACACAGACGCTGTCCAGAATACCAAACAGCGGTGCAGGCTCCCACCCCTCTGCTGCAGCGGCCTACCCTGGCCCTCCAAGAGCCCTTTCCTCCCTCCATTGTGGCTTTTCCATAAACCCACTTGTTTCCAGGTGGCAGAAATAGACCCGCAATCCAACAATATGTTTCTGAAACCTTCTCCATGACAACGCGGGGCCTGGAGCCGGCTGCCAGCTCCTAGCCAGCCAGAGAAAGGCCCTGGGGGCAGACAGCTTAGAAACAGCACAGGGCAGCTGAGGATGTGGAAATTCTACCATAGCAGAGTAGCAGTCTGGGCATAAACATGCCCCCAGTTCTCAGGAAAGAGTGAACACGTGCCTCCAGCTGTCCAGCAATGATAATGCATAACCTTGACCCTAGCCCAGAAGTCCAGCGCAGCTCAGATGTCCCTTTTTCTTGAAAGATCTTTTGCCATGAACCAAAGGAAACAAATCGTGAGAATTTAGCTAAGAAAAACCTGAGGTTTTTAAATGGTTGTTACTGCTTTGTGACTGGACAAATTCTTTCTGTCTCTCAAGTGGTGACCAGATGGTGTGTCTAACAGATGTCGCCTCCCCGCACCTGCCCATTTCAACCTCCAGCCCGCGCTGATCTCACAGTGGCCCGAATCTAAGAACCAAGGTCTTTACTGTCCCTAATTCTTAATGAGACGTCAGCCTGGGAGCAGAATGCTGGGCACAGCACAGATGCCACAGCGGCCAAGTAGAAGCTTCCTAGGAAAGAGCTTGCTGTTGGTGGATGGGGGCGGATTCTAAACAAGTGGAATGCCACACTGGCACAGTAGGAGCGTATCTGTGAATTGGAAAATGATGGACAGCAGCCAAACTAGATGGAGCAAATTCTCCTTCCCAGTCCTGACCTTCATTTTAGCTCCTTTATAGCTAAGCCAGTAGCAGGGCCCCAGTCTCTGGGCAGCTTTGAGTGGGAGTCAGGCCTTCCCCACCATGCTCAGACTGTACCCTGTGCCAGCCTTCACCAACTCACTTAAGCAGGTCTTCTTTTAATGGTTTGGTTGTTCAGCAGTTCATTTCAAAACAGGGGGTACCACAGGCGCTGAGCTCCAACCTGGGATCAAGACACACTCACATCAGAGGCACTGAAATCAGACCATTTACTTTCAGTCAAGGCATCAAGCAAACCCAAACTCAGGGACCCTTGAGCCACCTATCCCCATTCTCTCCCGGGTTTTTTTTTGTCGTTGTTCCTGTTTTTTTTAAGGAAAGGTGGAGGCAGGAATGAAGATGAGCAGGCAGGCAGGAAGAGAGAGGAGGAAGAAACATTTTAATATATTTTATTTAGTTGTTCATCTTGGTTGTTCCTCCTGGCCTTGGGTCTTGAACTGAGTACCTTGGGATGTATGTGGACTACCCCTGGTGGACTAACCTCTAGGCCACCAAAGCATGCTCTCCTGGAATTTTTCTAATGTGTTCAGGGCTTCTTCGGGCTGCATTCCTCTCTACTCTACTGACAGGATCAGTGCTGAGCTCCTGCTCTGACTGAACATTGACTGGTTTATTGACAACGGGGGATGCCCAGGCAGGTCAGCTGTGAGTCTGGGCAGCTCGTGACTGTGACTACTCTATATCGTAGTGCATATTTCTGTCTCCTAAATTGCAGGCCTGGCTGCATCACCTGCAGTACTCAGTGCAAAATGAAAAGGCAAGACCTTTCGTTCAAACATCATGGACAGTTCCAGGACAGCTATAGCAGAGTGTTAAACCAGTGTGGGGTCCCTCCCCGTGCAGGGCCAATATGGCCACACAGGTCACATCCCCACAGAGCCTGCCTGCCAATCTGTTATACCTTATAGAAGAAGAGATAGTCAAGCACCAGAAAATGAAGTTCCTGGAGTTTTAAACTTTGTGATTAGGATTTTTATAGTTGCAAAATCATTATCATTAGACAAGAAATTCAGAGAGCTTATTTTGTTGGTTTTCTTTATCTAATTTTCATTCAGATCCTTCCCCACACATAAGTACAAGTAATCAGGGATGTTTTTTTCTGGGACTATCAGACATGAGTGGTAGGACCCAGTCTTTCCCAAAGTGGAGAACCTGGTTTCTGCCCAAATGAGAATCAGGTTTCTTGCAAAATTGTGTAGCAGTTAAAACTATAGAGCCAGGCACACCTGGTGTTTGGATGACCTTGTGCAAATTATATAATTTTCTCTGATCCTCAGTTTCCTCAGGGGACAATGATGGTATTTACCTCACAGGTTATTGTGAAGGCCAAGCATGCAATGCTTTGTACATAATATGTGCTTAATTAATAGCTTTTATTATTTTTTGCACCTCTCCTCCCCCACCATGGGTCATGAATCCAGGTCCATGACTTTCATAGTCTGCATCTACGTTGCCTGTCCCACAGAGGGGAACAACAGATTTTATAATTAATCGCATCCCTATTTTTGTGGCTTTTTATTTTTTTTAAAAAGGAAGTGTGTAGGCAGGAATGAAAACAAGAAAAAGCAGGAAGGCAGGAAGAGGGAGGAGGAAGAAGGAAGAAATGCTTTACTTCTTCTATTTAGTTGTTCATATTGGTTGTTCCCCCTGACCCTGGATGGCAAACCCAGGTCCCCGGGATGTACATGGGCTTCACTTCTTTGGAGGCGGCTGACCTAATCACTGTTCATCTACGCCTTGGGGTTTTTGTTGTCTTGGGGTTTTTAAGAGAGGAAGGAAGAGGATGAAGAAGCATTTAGTTATCTGTTTATTTTGGTTCCCCTTGCCCTGCCCTGAGCAGTGAGCCTGGGTCATGAGCACAGATCCTTCAGCTTTACACGGTCCACATCCCAGCCAGCTCAGTTGCCTGAGCCGTAGAGCATGTCCCCTTATCTTTCCAAAGTAGATGATGCTAAAATTTGGGTTCTGTTGAACCTGAGGTAACCATACACTGAACTATTTCACTTAACTTTTCTTGCAGAGAGGAAGTGCTGGAAGGGATGCAGAGAGGTTGTCTGGAAGAGTCCTTGCTGAACCCAAATCAAGGACAGCCGTTTAGGGCCGGATCACTGCCCATTAACGAAGTTCCAGGGCTCTCGCCTCCAGAGCTGAACAAAGGCAGAAATCACAGACAAGGATAACTTGGAGCATAAGGCAGTCTTAATATTAGATTTCTCCCAGTCATGTTTTTATTAAGATCTTGGTGCATATTTCTGGATATCTATACTAGACAGTGTATAAAATGGCAGCCACTTAAAATCAACATCTGTTGAGTATTTTAAAGTGTAAAACCATAGAGTTTCATGACTTCCACATGCTTTGTCACCTGAACACAGGTAGGTGAACGTGAACTTTGGAACAGTGACCTTGCATTATTGACTTTGGCTAACGCGAATCCATGAGGAGTGTGCCAAGCAAGTTATGGTCCCAGGGGACTCCCCTGTTGGATGACTTATTTAAGGGTGACCTCCCCTCCCACCCTCATGCTCCACTAGGGAGGGAACTCGGCTAAGGCCGATCTGTGTCCTAGGAAGCTCAGTCCCTCTGAGAACAGGCCAGTGTAAAAGGAGGCTGGTGTTTCCACAAATGTGTGGGATCCTGGCTCAAACAAGGGGACAATCTGCAGGCCATGCCTGGGGGCTGAGCCTTCTGCTCTGAGGTGATACTCTGCTTCTCAAAAGCATCAGTCTCATTCTCCTTTGGTGAAAGGTTACTGCCCCTGTTCTGGGGCAAACTCCACCCCTAAAGACCTTAAACTGTGGACTTGGAGCCCACAGACCTCTCTGGATATATGGCTTGGTTTCCGAAACTGCAGTACAGAGGCAGGGGTGTGGTTTGGGAGTATGGATGCTCGCAGCATTAGGGCTTGAAGCCAAGGCTGATGGTGAGTGAGGCAGTGGACTGTTCTTCTGAGTCCTCAGCCCTACTGTCTGCACAATGAATGCCAAAAAAGGGTCTGGCAGAAGAGAAGGAAGCACTAATAAAAAGCAGCAACCTCTCACTGCTGCCAAGGCCAATGCTCTTGAGAAGTGTCTTCAAGGAAAGGCTGGCGAAGGGCCAGGACCCCAGCTTTCAGACTTGCTGCCAAGGCCTCGGGTCATTGTCAGTGCATAGCTCCTGTCACACATTGACCAGAAAAATCCACCAGGGCTGCCCCTTCTCAGGTTTCTGAATAGATCTCCATAGCTGTGTACACAGAGAAAATAAATTATAAAGGAATTTGCAGACTTTTACCAATTACATCGTTTTTCATTTTATTTTAAAGGAAAGGTACAGGCAGGAGTGCAGGTGAGCAGAGGCAGGCAGGAAGAGAGAGGAGGATGCAGCCCTTTTATTTATTTAGTTGATTATCTTACTTGTCACCCCCACCTGGAATGCAAGCCCAGGTCTTCGGGATGTCTGTGGACTGTGATGGCCAAAGGCAGCCAATCAACTGCTGCTCCACTGCAGCCCGTCCATTGGTTCTTCCAAGAGGAAGGAAGGCAGACGGAAATAAAAGCAGGAAGGTTGAGAGAGGAGGAAGAAGCATGTTTATTATTTATTCAGTAGTTCATTTTCATTGTTGCCTCCCACCCCGGGCCACAAACGTGGGTCCTCGGGCTATGTGTGAGACACACCCCAGACACGTGCTTAACTCCTGAGCCACCAGGGCATGCAACCAATTAATTTTATGTAAGGATTTTCCCCCGTTTACAAAAAAACTATTTTTGTCAAGGTAAAAGTAATCTAGTGAGAGAAGCTTCTGCTACATGTCACAGACCTGATCAAAACACTAAAGGTTATGTGCATCGCAGCACAATTCACCATAGTCAAGACAGGGGAACAATCTAAATGCCCGTCAACAGATGATGGATAAAGAAGCTGTGGTCTGTATACTCAGCGGAATTCTGTGCAGCTGGAAAAAAGATGAAATCATACCCTTTGCAACAACATGGATGGAACTGGATGGGATCACTTTAAGCAAAATAAACCAGAAAGAAAAAGGGAAGCACATGATGGCTTCACTCATATATGTAACATAAACAAAACAAACCCCAGCAAAATTCACAGGACACAAGACTGTGGCTACCAGAAGGTGGGAGGAGGGAGGGAAGGAAGGAGGGCACAGGCGGTGGTGAAGGGCACTGAACTCTGGTGGGGGGTGCAGTATTAGAGATTCACAAACTGAGAGGTGAATTCAATATCCTGAAATGTATATAGCAGTGTGAACAAAAGAAGTAACATTATTTTTAAAAACACACTACCACATGTCAGGGGTGGAGGGCTGCTGATACCAAGGGTGTGAGAAGTATACTCCCATGGATTGGGGTCCTGCACTGGGCCCACTTGGGACATAGTCAAGAAGCCCCTTGAGGAACACTTCTTTCTGAGGCCAGCCTGGCCAGATAAACATGGCAGAAAGCCCTGAGTATGTTTGGAGGAAAGGGGAGCATATTGGGAACTGTTTTTCGGTTTTCACTTGGGACTAAGCATGTGGAAGTGTTTAAGATCCCTTTAAGGAAGAAACAAAGACGCATGTGAGTATGTCGCACTTCCACTGCTGTATACCGCATTTGCTAAATGCCTACTGTATTCCGGATCCCAAGAAAATGCAGGCAGGTGAGAATATGGTCCCTGCTTCATGGTACTCCCAGTCTAGTGGGGGCTGCGGAGAGCCAAATAAATCTTTATAGGATACAGTGATGTGTGTTCAGCCAGGATGTGGGTAAAAGCTCACAGGCGTGCTGGCCCTGGGAGGGTCAGAGACAGCTTCCTAGGGAAGGTGTCATCGAAGACAAAGCCCAAGGGATCAGCAGAAGGATGAGAAGGGCTTCTTTTTCTCTTACCTAGAGGTCCAGAGGCAGTGGGTAGCCCAGGCTGGGTAGATGGTCCCAAGGTATAAGGTTGTCCAGGGTCCAGCTTCCTTCTCTCTAACCTTTCCATCTTCTAGAGTCTTCTGCTCGTTTGCCTGATCAAAGTTGACTCATTAATACCACTTCCAAATTCCAGTGGGGGAAAGGACACGCAAGGCAAATGATTTCCTTTTCGTAGAAGTTGAGGGTATCACTTTTTCTTCCATCTCTCTGGCCAGGACTTAACTATATGATTGCAAAGGAGGTATAAAAATATGCCTTTGGTAGTGAAAAAATTTGGGCTTATTATACCAGAAAAAAAATCCAGTGAGATAAGCAGAGCATTTGGAGTTGTTGGGAGTACTTTTTCTTTTTTTCTTAGCAGTCTGGTCGAGTTTCGGGTTTCTTCTGACAATAATGTAGAAATAAAATACAGCATATTAAAAGAAATATATAACATTACCATATGTTAATATTCTCAAATTATGCTTTAAAATTATAACAAAAATTTAATATATTAATATATTTATTAATACATGCGTTAAAGATGCAACACCAAATAAAAGTTATCTAATGTTAAAAATGTGAAGGACTAGCAGACTGGATAAAAATGAAACAAAACAGCAACAATAAAATACAGGTAAAGGGGTATAAAAACTTATACTACAAAACACTGAACAACACAGAGATGGTCCAGCATATTGATAATAGATAAAAGTAAATTGAAAGAGCAAAACTGGATACTGCAGAGAAGATGTACATATCCTAATAATAAAACGGTGATTTAAAAAAAAATATATATATATATATACCTTTGGCTAGGGAGCCAGTGTCAAACTAAAATTCAGAGGGAAGAAGGGGAGAATGGGCACTGGTGAACAGCTAGAGACTCTGCCAAGCAGGCAAAGAAGGGTCTGTGGAATCGTATATACCATAGTCAAGGGCAAGAGATATAAGAGAGTACAATGGACTTGGTGTGTAAGTACTATATGATATCTACATGATTTCACTTAGACCTCACCATTCTATAAATAAGAAGCGTTACCATTTTCATGTTACAGAAGAGGAAAGTGGTCAGAGAGGTTAAGTGTTTTTTCTAAGGTCCCACAACTATAATTGCAAAGCCAAGATATTAATCTAAGTCCACTTGGCTCCAGACATGCTGGTCTATGAAAGAGCCTATACCTCCTTCAAAAAAGTTACCTAGAAGGTAGGACAGTCTCTGGGAGACTCCAGGAGCCACTGGCAGGCTGGTGCCAACAATGAGGCACTGCAGGCATGAACAAAGATTACAAGATAGCGAGACTGACAACAGTAGTCAGATGAATCTGGTGAAGTCAGCCATTTTTTAATCTGGTCTTAATTAAGTTGGGATTCTGCTTCGAAACCAAATGGATATAGGAGTTTAATCCTAGAACTTCAAGACTTTCAAATGTGAAGGTGATCTTGATTCCCAAACTGATAAACCAGATGGCTTTAAATGATATCCACAGACATCTAGTCCAACCCCACCCAAGGCAGGGTCCCCCCTACAGCATGCCTGGTACCTGGTGGTTGCTTATCATTTCAGTGCTGGGGAGCTTCTTGTCTCCAGTCATTGACTTTGTCAGAAAACCCTGGGTCCCCTGGTCCCCTTCTGAATGGTCCACCTGAGTAGGGCATCACTTCCGTGCAGGTGTAGATGTTGAATGAGGCCTGGATATCCGCTGGCATTTCACCTGTCAATCCACAGATTGAAGCGTTCAGGGAAACCAGGATCCTATCCACCCAAGGTCCAAGCTGTGTGAATCCTTACATAGAGCATTTCTTTACGTTGTGCTTATGCAAGAGCCTCCCAAGACTGAGATCCTGGACTGTCTGATTTCTGACCTCCATGAATGTTAGGCGTGTTCATTAATCCTTAAATCCATAGCCTCAACCTTGAAGAAAAATCACTCTGAAGTTTTCAATAGATTTGGTCTATGAATAATTTATCATGACTCACAGCTCAGCGGACATATTCAGTTTCTGATGCTTCTTAACCAACAGGGTAGCATACCACCAGCGTGCATCTGCTTAGATTTGAGTGAATGGGTCTGAGGAAGGAGGGATTTAAGGAAGGATAAAAAGAAGGAAGACAGGGTTGGAGAGACAGAGAGAGGAAGAAAGAAAGTTGGTACAGAGCAAATATCCTTCAATCTTTGAAGCTCCCAAGGACTTTAGCTCACGCTGGGTAATAGGCTCTGGGGGAAAAGCTCTAGTTAGGCTGTGGGAGCTGCCTCAGGTAATCTCCCAGGGCAGCTGCAGGAGGGTAAGGATTGAATGAGGAGTGTGTCTACCATGGAACTGTGAACCTAAGTCAAAACCCAGAAGTAATGTGCAAAGCTCCTCCCCAAATGCCCAAGACTGTAAGATCATCCCCCATTTTAACTTGGTATTGTCTCAAGACTACAGGAAGCAGAAGGAAAGAGATGGGGACTTAGGTCCAAAGACAGAGTTCCAGTCCATTTAATTTGTGGCAGGGGGACCTTGGGATAGGTTGATCATATGTACTGTTTTAAATGGGACAGTATAATTTTTTTCATATTCCCAACCATCCTATCATTTTAATATAAATATCAATTTGTCCCGTGTTTTATAAACCAGGGTCATCTTTAATGTGGGCAGAAGGGGCAGTTGAATTGCCCTAGGTCAAGTCTGTTGAGGGTACCCAAAGGCAGCTACCCCTTTTGTTCCACATTAAAGATGGTCCTTGGCAGTACGACTGCAGTGGGCCACTGCTGCTACTGCTGTTCCTGCCCCTGTGAGGAAACAGGAGATGCGGGAAGAGGATTCCCCTTACATCCCATGTGCCTGTTTCTTCAAAGGGAGCAGAACACTGTAGCGTGGTTGAGCTGCAGATAAGTACTATGGGGGTTACTTCTGGCACTATAGGAGTTATCTCTGGCACTGTGGGATTTATCTCTGGCACTACAAGAGTTATCTCTGGCTCCCACGACAATTGTATGGTGATGGCCTCCCATGCCCTTCTCAGCAGAGAAGGCTCTCTGTCTGGTGTCCTGAGAGACCTGAGTTCATATCAGGTTGGAACAGTCACTTTCCTGACAGTCCCTTCCTTCTCCTCTTCCCTCTCTCACGAACAGTTCTCCCGGGAAAACACACAGCGGCTTAGGTCTCTGTTTACCTGGTGTTCACACACTGGACATCCACCCGCTTAATAAGACTCACAGGCATGCCCTGGGAGCCAGGTGGATAAGGCTCAAACTCAGTCCACATACATCCCCAGGATCCAGGTTCGAGACCAGACTGGGGCAGGGTTGTGGGGTGGCGCAACCATGGTGGACAACTAAATGGAATAAATGAATGTCTCTTTCCCCTCTCTTTTCCTGCTCCCTCTTCTTCATTCCTGCCTCTACCTCTTCTTTAAAAAAAAAAAAAAAAGACTTACAGTAATCCAGATGTCCAAGAATCACACCACCTCGGGCTCCCAGCTGCAGGGAGCAGTGGTTCCTTGTGAGTGTCTGCCCTGTAGGCACAGTCCCCAGGGCCAACTCATCCTGGCTGCTGACCTGGCATATGATCTGATTCTCAGCATCTGAAAACTCACAGCCCACCCACAAAGATTTGATCAATCTTTACTACCAGTGGTTTGAATGACCAGAAAAGATGGGTTATCATTATTGTCATTTAAAAAGTATCTTACAATATTAGATGCCTTTTCAAACTCCCCTCTATCCTATTCACAAGCTGACATCCTGTCCCCTCCCAGGAGAAGGTTTCCTCCCATTCCTACTTTGTCATGAATCGCTGTTTTGGGGGACCTACTCAAATGGACCGTCTCCCTTATGCAGCAGAGAATGGATTCCACAAGCAATTAGGAGCACTGGGCTCTGTGCTAATATCTCCCGCCTGTTTGTGGGTGGAGCAGGGTAGGGAGAGACAAGTTTCAGGAGGAATAATTAGTACAAAATTCAATAGTGATTTCTTCTTTTTCTCATTCTGTGGTTGAATCTGGGGTGAGGGGTGTCTCCTGAATGAACATCAATGCTATTGAAGGAAAGATAAGAGTGGACTCTGGTGGAGCAGCAGTTAGGTCCATCGCCTCCAAAGGAGCACAAGGCCACATGCCCCTAGGTTCGTGTCCCAGGTCCAGGGGGGAAATAATCAGCGTGAACAACTAAATAAAAATAAAATAAATGTTTCCTCCTCCTCTCTCTTCTTGCCTTCCTGCTCACCTTCATTCCAGTCTGCAGTTTTCCTTAAAAAAAAAAAAAAAAAAGATAAGGACACAGCAGAAAACCAAGAGAATGCTGGGAAGGGGACCTGAACAGCAGGGAGACCATCTCTGAAGTTTTTCTTATTATCAGTTATTTGTGACGTTCCCAAGTTCTTGCCTCTGCTGGGAGTGAGAAAGTGAGTTGTGAGCATCACCAACACTGTGCAAGTCATGGAAAAGTGAGGCTGTTTTCCTGTGCATTTTGACAAGAGCACACCCCTAGGCCCATGTGGATTCAGGGAGCCAGATGCTCAGTCCCCTGCAATGGCTGCCATCTTGCTTTGGCCTCAACAGGTGGGGAGATAAGGGCCTCAGACCCTTGGACAGCAGGACAGCAGCCACCAGCAGCCCAGGTGGAGACAAGCCAGGGAATGGGGTGTGGAGGGGCTGCCATCCAGGGACCCACAGGGAGGGGGTATCAGGGAGGATCAGTAGGTCACTGCCCTTCACAGGTGCATCATGAATATGGCAGGGAAGGAAATCTCACAGGTGTTTGTCCTGACCCTGCAAGCCAAAATCAGAGGATGAGCAAAGAAAGAGCTTTGAGCTCTAGTCTCAGATTTTTATTTTAAAGTAAAAGTGCAGGCAGGAATGAAGGTAGGTGGGTGGAAAGAGAGAGGAGGAAGAAGCGTTTTATTTTATTTTTATGTAGTTGTTTAAATTGGTTGTTCCTCCCAGACCCGGGACACGAACCCAAGTCCTTGGTATGTATGTGGACTGCGCTCATCCTGAGGTGACTGACCTAACATCTACCTGGCCTGGCCACAACTATTTATATTTAGTTGTCCATCTTGGTTGTTAGACACACACACTCATGCCAGCCTTGGGTCGCGAACCTGGGTTCTTGGGATGTATATGGACTACGCCCTGTGAATTTATCTGCTCAACTACCAGGGCAGACTAATCACAGATTAGGTCAAAGATTTTAAAGACTTGAAAAACTCTAGGCCACAGCATAATGATCTTAGAGGATATGTCCAGAAGTAGTTTTGTAAGGAGGCTAACTGGTAAAATCAGAAATGTGTCTCTGGGAACTTAGAGGATGTGGCGTCTCGCTGTTTATCTCTCTGTCCTCCTGTAGGAAGCTGGTTTGCAGCATAGTGACCTTGTTCTCAAGCCCCCCGAGAGGCCTCCTGCTGTTGGGGTGAATCTTCTCTTACTCCTTCGATGAGCTCCTCTCTTCTTGCAGCTTTAAATACCGTTAGATATGATGTTCCCCAAACTGACACCTCTGTTCCAGATCTCTCTCCCAACACCAGGCACATATATCCAGCTACCTTCCTGGTACAACCACTTGGATGTCTAGCAGACTTCTCAAAATCAACATTTTCAACCCAGAAGCCCTGCTCTTTCCCCCTCAACCTGCTCCACCTGCAGCCTTCTCACCTCAACCAAAGGGGACAACTCCATTCTCCCCATTGTCCAAGGCAAAATCTTGGAGGCATCTTGATTCCCCTCTCCTCTCTTACTCTGTGTCCAATTTGCTAGCTAATCCTGGGGGATTTACCCTTAAAACGAACAGAATCTGATCCCTTCTCACTGCCTGCGTTTGTCTCACCCTGGTCCAAGCTGCCATCATTTGTCATCAGAACGTCCACCAGAGGTTCCTGGCAGGTCTTTCTGTTATAGGCTGACCGTATTTCCTTGAGTCAAAAATGGGGCACTGGGATGGCAAAAATGCTTCTGTGCTGGCAACTTAGGGGAGTGGAGAAGCGATGCAATTCGAGCAGGAGCAGAGCGGCCCAGCCAGCAACAAGTAAGTACTATGCCGTGCTGATCAGCAATCACATGGTAATGACATGTGGTCCAGCAGGACTTCACACACATGGCCAAGGACAGTACAAGGAATTTTGGCATCTTAGGCAAAAACAAATTTGATGACCTAGAAACCCTACTCGAAATGTTCTGCTTAAAACACATACCACTTTAACCACCCCAGTTCCAGAAATGACCAATGACCCCCACAGTGGCACAGATCACCCCGCAGCACTTACCTGTGGCTGACCGCACTGTGCTGTCTGCTCCCTTTAAAGAAACGGGCGTGCGTAGAGTGTGTGTGAGGAGATCCTCCTCCCGCCTGGCTACTGTTTCCTCACAGGGGTGGGAGCAGCAGTAATGAGTGGCCGGCCACGGTCAGCACCAGCAAGAGCTGTCTTGCTGGGACAGGGACAAAAGGGGCAGCTGCTTTGGGCCCACTCCACCAGCTGGGCCTGGGGAAACTCGACTGGCCCTTTTGCCTGGTATTGAAGATGGCCCTGGTTCATTAAAAATGGGACAAAATTTATATTTATATGAAAACGACAGGACGGTGAGGAAAGATGAAAAGAAGGGCACTGTCCATTGAAAAAGGCCTGTATGGTCAGCCTATGTTTTGCTTCCCTTACGCAGGTGATCTAGCCTCTGCACAGCGCTGGGTGGTCATTTAAATCCTCTGCTCAACTCCGTGTCGGCTCCCATGTCTCTCCGAACAAAAGTCAAAGTCCTTCCATGGCCCATGAAGCCCTGCACGATGTGGTCCTGTCATTCTCTACTCTACTGTCCTCCTTGCTGCCCCCACTGCAGCCACACTGGCCTCCTAGCTACTCCTTCAACATGCCAGCCGCATCCCT
Source organism: Solenodon paradoxus (assembly GCA_004363575.1). Taxonomy (NCBI): domain Eukaryota; kingdom Metazoa; phylum Chordata; class Mammalia; order Eulipotyphla; family Solenodontidae; genus Solenodon; species Solenodon paradoxus. Next base: position 90,974 of record RJWH01001062.1, read on the forward strand.
GCCCCGGGCCTTTGCTGTGGTCGTTGTGCTGCCTGGGACGCTCTTCCCCCAGACATTCCAGCTCCCTCACCTTCAACTCCATGCTTGAATTTCACAGTCTCCGTGAGGCTGGTTATAAGCTGAATTATGCACCCCTTCCCCCAATTCCCACAGAAAAGTCCTAAGCTCCAATGTGATGGTGTTTGAGTTAGGACCTCTGAAGATGGAATAAAGGTGCTATGGCATCATTTGGGTTTGGCCCTTGTCCTACAGTGCTTTTATAAAGAGAGATACCGGAGCTCTCTTTCCACGCACACGTGAACAGGCCATGGCAGCACGGGGGGTGGCGGTCACCCGTAAGGCAAAAGAAGAGACCTCAGAATGAAACCTACTTGCTGGCACCTTGGTTTTGGAATTCCCAGGCTCCAGAATTTCTGTTCTGTTGTTGAAGCTGCCCAGACTGTGGCATTTTGTTCTGGAAGCTGGAGCTAGATTCGAGACTGATACTGTTATTTATATACTACTGCACTCTGGCCTCCCTCCCTTCATGGGTCTCCCAAACTCTCTGACCTTGTTCTACTTTTTCTGTTTATAGTACCTTATCATGTATTATAAAATTTAGTTTTGCGCAGCTAGAATATAAGCTCCAGGACTTTTCGTCTGTTTATATATGAATGTAGCCAAGTGCCTAGAACAGTGCCGGGTATATAACAGGCTTTCACTAAGTCCTTGTCAAATGAAGGAATGAATCACCCTTCCCCAAAGTACAAAAAGAACCTAGAGATGGGGGTTTATTTATTTTGCATCTGTTCTTCTCTAAAGAGGAAGCACCCTAAACTGGAAGGGCCTGGGCAGCCTTGGCAGTGGCCTCAGGCACCCAGAGGGGAAAGTGTGACTCAGGGGGCCCAAGACACAGTCACCTGGTTGGTGAGCTCTTTGTCTGAAAGTCACAGAGAGAAGGAATCTCACACTCCATTTAAAAGTGGAGCCCACAGAAAATGGAAATCAAAACAGCAATAAGGTGTCATCTCACACCTGCGAGAATGGCTAACATCCAAAAGACTGGAAGCAACAAATATTGGTGAGGATGTGGAGAAAAGGAAACCATTTACGCTTCTGGTAGGAGTGCAAATTGGTGCAACCATTATGGAAATCAGTACAGAGATACCTCAAAAAAATTGAGAATGGGAATTTCATATGATCCCATTTCTGAGTATTTATCCCAAAACCACAAAAATATTAATTTGCAGCCACATATGAACCGCCATGTTTATTGCATCATTATTTACACTAGCTAACAACTGACAACTATCTAAATGCCCAAGATGTGGTACAAACACATAATGTAATTTTATGGGGCCATAAAAACGCTGAGATCCTGACATTTGTGATGACATGGGTGGAAGTAGAGGGGCAGATGCTAAGTGAAGTAAGTAAGAAGGAGAAAGACAAAGACAGATAAAGAAACAATGGACAGACAAAACGAAAACTAACTCTTGGACACTGACAGGAACGGAGGTCACTAGAGGGGAAGGGTCAGGGCTGGAAGCAAGTGGCGGTGGGTCCAGTGGACAGTGCTGGGGAGTGTGATGCACTGTCGTGTTTGATGAGGAGTGAACCTGAACATCTGAACTTACATTGTTTTATAAATCAAAATTACTTCAATAAATGTTTTAAATTAAAAACATTTTTAAAGGAAAGGTATATATAGGAACGAAGGTGATAGGCAGACATGAAGAAAGGAGGAAGAAGCATTTTATTCATTTTATCTATTTGTTCATCTTGGTGGTTCTCCCTGGCCCAGGATGCAAACCTGGATCCTTGGGATGTATGTGAACTGCGCTTTGGCCAGAGGCAGTTGACCTAACCACTACTTCACCAAGACGCTCCTCAATACAAATTTTAAAAGAAGGGGTCAAAAATAAAAGGATTTAATACCCTTCAGGAAAGCAAGAAGCCAGCCAAGCACACAGCATGTGCAAAGGCACAGAGGCAGGAAACAATCTGGGAATAGATTTGCAGGGACCTAAGTAGAGAAAAGTGATGGCAAAGCCAAGTGTTCAGAAAAGGCAAGATCAGATACATGGACTTTATTCTCTTGCAAAGTGGATGCCACTGAAGGGTTTATGCAACCTGATGGAATTTATCCATGAGAGAGTTCACCTGGGCAGCAGCAGAAGGCAGGAGGGAGAGCACAGGGAAGGGAATTTCGCCAGTCTGCCTAGATATTGTCAACTTGTGCACTCTGTGAAACTACAGGCAGGAACACACAGTACTGACAGGCACGCACAGGCACAGCCTGCGCCAGCCCTCCCCTCAGCCTCAGGAGGGGAGCCTGAACCTGACTTCACAGGGACCACGGCCGCCCCTCTGCTCAGAGGGAGACCACCCCAACACAGACTCACCTCCAAAGCCATGCGGGTCAGTTCCAGACCACTGTCATCAAGTGGATCTCACAAGAAAGCAAGTCATACAAATTTTTTGTTTCTAGTGCACATTACACTCTAATGGAGCCTGTTAAGTGTGCAATAACATGTGCTAACAAATGTGTATACCTTAGTTGATAAATTCTGGATTGCTAAAAAATGCTGCCCAGCTGCTGAACCTAGACTTGCTTCACACAGTGTAGCTACAGACCTTCAATTCGCAAAAAGCTCAGTATCTGCTGAACTCAATAAAGCAAAGCCGGATAAAACAAGGTATGAGCTGCAGCTGGGCTTTGTCTTTGCAGAGAGCACTCAAGACACTCCAGCTGCAGCCTTCTCCCCTAAGACCCCGCCCATCAGGCTGTTGCCATGACAACCATTGTCCACCCTCAGAAAGCGCCTGAGCCCAGGGAGGATGTGGGAGCAGCGGGCTGCTCGTCAACATTGCTCATCCCATGATGCAACAGCCCCAGTATATTGACCTTCACACACACTCACACACACACACACACACACACTCCTCTGCACATATTCTTTTCATACCCCTTTCTTCCAGTGAATGGCTTTGACAATTACAGATCTGAATTCTCCCCACTCACAATAGTGACTCAGCCAAGTGGTGAGCATAGGACCTGAGTTGCAGGACTAATTCATTCCCTGGGGTGAGTCCAGGGAACTTCAAGAAAGGAGCTCTCTCTTTCCCAGAGGGTATCAAGCTGGGGCTGCCAGTGGCCATGACCTCCCAGATGTTTTCAGTGGGAAAGTGATGTCCACGCACAAAGAAAAACAGACACCCAGAGAAAGCCAACATCTCTGTAGAGAGTTCCCAGTTAGTTCTAGGCTCCCACACTAACATTTTGATTCAGAGTCCTTCCCAGCCTCATAAGCCAATTTGTTCTGTCCTTGCAACCACAAGTTTCCTGACAGCCTTCCCTTCTTCCAAGTGAATTCTTCTCTTACCTCCCATCTCTTCTTTGGCTCCCTCTGAAGAAATCCCTTCCCATCTTGTGCCTGAATCTGCATGGCTCTAAAATGGAGAGAAAGTGTCTAGTTCCCACCCTCTCTTCCCTCAAGGAGCTCTTAGAGGAGCTTGAGGAGACAGGGGCAGTTTCAAAGGCCTTGGAACTCTGGAAGAGGTCACAGATTCAGGGAAGACAGAAACGGTGCGTGCTGAAGAGAGGAGGAGACAGAAGATGCCAACCCCCAGAGCTGGGCTGTGGTGGAACTAACTTTCAGCATGGATTCCTCCTCACCCTCCATGCCACCGCCAGACCTCTCCAATGAAAATCCATTACATTGTCCACAGGGTCAAAGGGCACCTCAGCCCCAGCTTTTCTCCCCTTCCCCGGCATTTCCCACTAATAATTGGCCTCAATTCCTCAGCCCTGATTTATACTAAATAAACAAGCTTGAAGGCATGTGTGCGTGAAGGAGAGGGAGAAGCTCTCAAACAAGTGATTAGAAATGCCACATCAGACGCAGTGAGCGTGAGCAAATCACCATCAAGCCTGCCAGGTGACAGGTAACAATGGCAAGATACTGTTAAATTAAGATGGATTCCAATTTCGGAGACTTGAGTCGGTATGTGTGGGGGTATCACAGAACTTTTAAACACATGGCTCTAGGGTCTCAATAAATATTTATTGAATGAAAGAGTAGATGAACTCTAGTTACCAGTCATTATTTGGAAAATGTTTTTACTGCCTTCCGGTCACATTGACCAGACTGAGTCACATGCCCACTCGTAAATCAATCTCCAGCGCAGACGCGGAACCGCCATGATTGGATGAAGCTCATCAGGATTCCCCAAAGGGATGGATGCTTGAAACGAAACCAAGGTTCTGTTTATAAGGAAGAGACTGGCCAGCAGTCAGGTAACGCTCTCTAAATATTTGATTGTGGAGTATAATTGTTTCAGTATCACGCTCCATCTACATGTGTTATGTAGTCAGAGAAAACATCTCAACTTCGCTTTCACTTGGCACGAACACATCATTGATGAGCAGTTTTGTGGCCGCTATTGTGGGCAAATCTAATGATAGTCCCCACCTCCTTCTCTCTTGCTACTGCCACTACGGAAACTGGAAAGCCAAATAGCCACTCTCTCAGCCTCCTTTGCACCTGGAGGAGGGCATGCGATCTAGCCCTGACCAATAAAATGTTTAAGCAAAAATCTTCCAGGAAATCTTTTTTTTTCTTCTGGTTCCATTTTTTATTATTATTATTTATTTTTACACATTAAAATAAACTCATGTTTAGGTTTCCCATTCCTCATATATATGTCAACATACCTTGCTCCAGGAATTCTAGGGGAAAATATTCCTGAAAAGTAGGTGAGAGGTGCTTGCCTTGCCCTCTTTCATTCTTCCACCTTCTTCCTGTCTTGAATGCAGACGTGATGGCTGGACATCTTGTACCAGGAGAGAAAGGCCAAGAGAATGGCGGAGAAGCTGGCCCAGACTCCTTTAAGTGATGTCTCAACATCCCCAGTTGCCTGGCTCCAGACCTCTTTGTGTAAACGGCTGTAAATTGGACTTCCTATTATTTGCATTTGAATTCCAGCCCAAGTTTTCTCCATCACTTCAAACGTAGGACCTGACTTCTTGTTAGATCTGATGAGATCATCTTTGCTCCCACCTAGTGTAATTGAGCTAACATGGTTCATAAGAGGTGTGGGAGAAATGTCACCACTTCCTTTTCCTCTCTCTACATTGTGCTTGCACAAATACTATTTTCTTTCTTTCTTTTTAAAGGAAAAGTGCAGACAGGAAGTGAGAGGCAGAAGAAGCACTTAATTTTATTTAGTGGTTCATCCTGATTGTTCCCTCTGGACCTGGGACACGAACCCAGGACTTTGGGGTGTGTGCAAATTGTGCTCTGGGATGGAGGCAGCAAACCTAGCCGTTACTCCACCAGGGTGCACTGGATACTTTGATTTTTCGTCTGCAGTTTCTTTTTGCAGGAAAGTTTTAAGCCATGCATGCATTCTCTGAGAGCTCATTTGGTCACGCTAGCTAGTGTAAGCCTTATACGCAGTCCACAGTATATAAGCTACGACCGATCACAATTCCCGGAAGGTGACAACATGGAGGGTGTCACCACCTCCTCCAAATTGTGGGACTCAGGGCTCTGCAATATGTGTTCTGTGACATGATGGCCCTGCTCTGGAGTGAGAGCGCCAGCATCAACCCAGAAATCCAAAATAAGGAAAATGGTGTTTTCTCTCCGTTTCAGAAAAGAAACCCATTCAAGAAAATCCTGCAAGTTAATTCCCTCTGCCCTAAGTGTGACATCATGTGTGCCCTGCTCCTGTGTGGCTCTTTGGAGACCCCTGAGGTTGGCGCCCACAGTGTCTGTCCAGTGGGCCTAGATGGCCAGGGCCCTGCCGTAACGCCGCACGTGGGAAGCTGTGGGAAGCCGCCTTTGAGACGGGAGGCATTTAGTAGTGTATCAAAGTGTAACAGGTGCTAGTGACACAAACAGGTGTGATGGTGTGTAAGGGGGGCTTAGGGGCTGAGCCAGAGGCTGGGTCATAGACCACGTAAAGGCCAAGGGGAAACAACCAAAAAATGAAAGTCCTTCCTTCCCTTCCTCCTTCCCTCCCTCCTTCCTTTCTCGCTTCTCAACACACACACACACACACACACACACACACACACACACACACACACACATGCACGCACGCACGCACACATACACGCGCGTGCGAAAAAGGGCTGCTATTCATTTCCTGAAAAGTTGACATTCTCCCCAGAAAGCCTCCCAGGGTGAAAAGTCCTGTGACCAGACCAGAACTGAAGAAGGGTTTGCAGAGCACCAAGTTTCCCGCCCTTGTTTCAGAAAGCGGAGCTGGCATGACTTGCCTTGGGCGTTAGTCAGTGGCTCTACAGGATGGCCCAGCCTGCCCATGGGCTGCTCCTCCCTGAGAGGTTCGCTGTTCCAGAGGACACTGGGCTGGGGCACATACAGGAGGGGAAGGGCAAGACACTGCCAGCCCGGACATGGTTGAAGGCAGCAAGAAAAGACCTGGTGGTTTTGTAAAGTCCCTGGTGGAGAAGCCAGCGCTGGACCCTGCTAGGCTGGGCGACCCAGCCTTTCAGAAAGAGGGCTTCTCCGGAGACCGATACCGAGCAGCTGAGGCGATGCCTCAAGCACCGCTAGAGGGCGCCCTGGCAGCCTAGAGGTTTAGTCTGTTGCCGCTTGGTTCACAGACATCCCAGGGTTTCTTTTGTGTTTGTTTTTGTTCTAAGGAAAGGCGCAGGCAGGAATGAAGGCAAGAAGGCGGGCGGCTAGGAAGAGAGAGGAGGAAGAAGCATCTTTATTATTATTATTTTTTTAATTTAGTTGCTCACACCCTGGACCCAGGGACACGGGGCTTGAGCCTTCAGAGGTAACTGTCCTAACCTCTGCTCCACCGGCGCACATGTAGGGCTCAATACATTTGTCAAAGGAAACAAACACACAACCCCCCACCCCCGAAAAAGGAAGGAATCAAAAATACTTACATTTGCACACAATAATCAACACATGCACATGTTTTACGTGTAATAACCTACACGTTCACATGCTAAGATGAAAATACCCTCCTGCTTGCCTACACTAGAAAACGCACTGGCACTGGACTCAAGCATCGGAGCCCCCACGCACACGCGGCAGCCTCGGGCCAGTCCCATGCCGTTGTGGTTTTCATTTTTCTCTAAACCAAGAGGGATGTTGTGAGGACAAGGAAAACAATGTGGAAGTGCATGGCATGTAAAAGGCGCTTTATAAATGATGTTTGGAGGAGCTTTCTGTTTTATATCTTAAAGGGGAGAGCAGCTGGGAGCGGCAGCGCCAGTCACGCAGAAGCCGGGCCGAGCACAAAGACCCGCCGGCGCGCGGGAACCTCCGCTCGTTCCCAGCGCACTTTGCCGGCCGGGCCCGGAGCGTGCTGCCATCTGCTGGGCAGGAGAGGAAGTGAACAGCAGCCCGCAGGTGGGGCAACCGCCTCGCGGGAAGCCTAGGACCCGAATTCCCCGCAGCCCCGAGTCCTTTCAGACAGGCGGGCCCCTCTCCACTGGCCAACGATTTGTCAGGAAAGTCAGATTTCAATCAGATTATCTTTTGAAAAGTAATAGGATATTATCACTCAACCTTAAAAGGAAGGCCAATCTGATACATGCTACAACCTGGGTGAAACTTGAGGGCTTTACGCTACGTCAACTATGCCTGACACCAAAAAGGTAAATGCTATGAATGAGTCACTGTTATGGGGTACCTCCAGTAGTCAAAATCGTTTTTAAAGTTAAGAAAAAGTGTGGGCAGGAATAAAAAAGATCAGACAGGCAGGAAGAGAGAGGGCAGAAGAAACGTTTTATTTATTTTCATTTAGTTGCTCACATTGGTTGTTCCTCCTGGACCTAGGTCTTGAATCCAGACCTTGGGATGTATGTGGGAAAGCGCCCAGGGTGTACTAGACGGATAGGCCACCAGGGTGCGCCCTACAGTAGTCAAATTTAAAGGCAGAAAGTAGTACCGTGATGGCAGGGTCTGGGAGAAGGGGCTGTTGAACCTAACTGGGAGACTTTAGTTTTGCAGGATGGAAAAGTTCTGGAGATGGGCTGTACCATACGTGACTAGAATGAACACTGCTGAACTATATGCTTAAGAATAGGTAAGATGTCAACTTTTATTTAAAAAAAAAAAAGACAACAGTAAATGATAAGTGTATGCTATAGGCACTGATTTCCTACAACAAAACTATAATAAATATTTGCTGAATAAAGATGGGGAGAAGGGATGCTGAGAGATGAGGTCTTAGACACCCTCGTGGGCATGAGAATGGACATTCCTTTCCCAGGAGGGCCTTCCAAGTGGCTGTCGTTATTGCAATTACCTTTTCCTTTGGCTGACCACCCATTGTCTTTCCTGCTCTCACCTCAACACTGATATTTTCTCTTCTCATCCTTTCTAACTGCAGCATGGCACCACGTTCACCCGCAGCCAGAATGTCCTCCTGAGAGCCGTATCTTCTTGATCTGTGCTGAAAGGGGACCATCTCCTTTCTGTTGAATCCAGGACTGCAAGTTCCCAGATCATAGAGCTTTGGGAATGCAAGGGCTCTGAGTAGCCTCATAAGATTCAAGAGACTGCCTCCCTCCTAATAAAATATAAACATAAAACATTGAAAAGAGCAACTTGTCAAAAGCCACAGAGCCAGCAAGCAGCAAAACCAGCTCTGATTTTTACCATGGGAGCCCAACACCCACACCCCAGCAGCAGCAGATGGGGTGTCTTTGTCCATAAGGTCACCTCCATGCAAAAGGAAAGGTTCTCCTTGTGGTTAGTGACACTCCAGGACCCATCAGTCATAGTTTCTTTCAGGAAAACAGGTGCAGGTTGAGTTCGCTTACTGCTGGACTCAGCCCCAGATTGGTGTCAGCTGCCCCAGGGAAAGCAGGCGGAGTGCAAAGAGCAGGCCCCAGGTGGCCCGTCAGCTGGTTCTGCACCTGCCTGGATATCTCCTGGAGGCCTGAGGTCTGACCTTCTGCTTTGGGCAGCCCTGACTCACCCCAGAGTCAGACTTCTGCCCAATTAAGTCTCAGCCAGAGGCAAAGCCAGAGGGACACACAGAATGTCATATATTTAAACACCTGGTGACATCTGCAGAGAATTCACCACACAGGCATGTAGTTTATTGAGACACCTCCTATCCCCCAAGCTTCCCAGGCTGGAGGGGTGATTCCTTAAATGTCCCCTGAACACTTTTAACCCAGTACAAAGAGAGGAAGCTCCTTTCTGGGTCAGGGGACTTGGTAGCCATGAACAGAAGCTCACAGAGAGAGAAGGGAAGGGGAGATAGGCTATGCAGTCAGGAGCAGGGAACCTGGGGTATGAGCAGCAGCATCCACACCCACCCAAAGCTGAATAAGCTGTCTCTTCCAGGTGATTTGGATGTCTTAGAGTGGGGCTCCTTTTCCAAGGGGCCACTGTACCTGTCCCAAAACCTTGCAAAGGACAAGCCTTTGTCCTGCTCTCAAAAGGTGGAGTGAGACTAGAAGTCAGCAGCTGTGCCCCCAAGAGTCAAAGCCACAGGCTTCTGACTTGGGGAGAACTCACAGTGGCCTGGGAGTCCAAGCAACTTCATCGCAGAAGCACAAACTTCCTCAGGGGCTGCTGGCCTTTATCTGAGGACTCCAGGCAGCCCCTTTGTCTGGTGGGTTTAATAATGACCTTGCAGTTAAGATCATAGCAGACACACCCTAGGCTGGCTTCCTGACACCTGAATAAATTTCTATTCTGCTATCATCATTCGTTGCATAAATTTCTCTGGGACCGCACCTGAGCACCCACAGGCTGCCTAGGTCATGCTGAGCTGAGTGGGGGACATGAGTTACACCCCTTCAGGAATCCGGTGGATAGTGGTGGCGAGTTCACAGACATTTGGTGATGGGCCTGGTGTGTTATCAGATAGTTGAAGAGTGAACTGTGAACCTGCATATCTAAAATTTAAATTGCTTTGTAAATCAATGTTACGTCAGTTAAAAAGCAAACTTTATGAGAAGTAATTAAAAGAATCACATCCTTTCAAAGACAAGTAGAGACAGTAATCCTTCCCGGAGGCTGGGAGCTTGGGAATAGATGAGCACTTCAGTGCTTCACAGATCTCTTGCTTTATCCATTAACATGTCGCTGGAGAAAAGCATTAAAACCAGGATAACCATAAACTATCACCCAAATGGGGACACCATTAATAATTATGTTGTCAAACAGCACCAGCTAGGACAGTGCTGGGCATGATCTTTATCCCCATTGAGGAAACAAACCAAGTAGAAGAATCCAGTCATGGCCATGTCCTACTCTCCCCTATATGATTAAAAAACAAAACCATAAACGTCTCCTCATCAGACTAGGTCTGTCCACTTCCAGTGGGGACACTGAAAGTAGAGGACATAAACTAGGCGCCCACGTCTCCTCCGTGAGATGATTCCCCCAGACACCGTTCACTCTGTTCCTCTGGTGCAAGCTCAAAGCAGAAGAAAGCCCAGCTGATAGTCCTTGATACGTGGGGACAGCCAGAACCTCAGGGTGAGAATACAGACTTTTCCGTTAATTATTAAGCACTCATTTCCGCGGGGTGCAGCAGTGGGGAGTAATTCATCTCCCTCCAAGAACACGGGTGTCTATCAGTCCGCAATGCTACAATTCACCCTTCAGCCTGAAGGGGGCAGCACCGCTCTAGCAATGACCACACCAAACGCGACACTGCAGGAATATCTTTAATGGGCCAAGGAATAAAGGTTTTTGATTTGTTTTAAATCAGATCAATATATTTCCAGTAAGCAATTTCCACCCCTACATGTTTTCACACAGAGATGTTTCTCTTCTTCTGCTTACAATGCTAAGTACATAGCGACTTTTTAACAAATAAATGCTTAGGAATTGACCAGTGGGTTGAAGACAACCCAGCTTTGCCTGAGGTATGGAAAATTCAGGGTGGAATGGGAGAAAAGGATTCAGGGATTGTTAACTGTGCATGGAAAAGCATTTTTCTTTCTGATAAATAACTTGCCTGGGGTTGGAAGGAGGTGGGGTATGCACTTGAAAATTTCCAAAAGATAATTCATTTGATTCTTAAAAAAAAAGGAAAAAAATTACAGTAATAATGGTTTTACAGGTCTCCCTCCTCATGTCAAAGTTCATCCTTTATACATATCAGATGAACAAGTTCCAGGTGTACGCAGGCTTCCACACATTTACACTTTTACATTTAGACTCGTCCCTTTCAGACGCGTTCGCACTGAAGTGCCGCCACCCCGTCCTCATCTAGACTCTGCGGAGACAGCCTGAAGAAGGGGCTGCTGGGAGCGGTTTCACCAGGCAGCCCTGCGCCCAGGGCCGGGCGGCCCGGCCACAGCTAGCCTAGCAGCAGACATGCACAGGTTTGGGGTGGGTGCCGTTCCTCTTCCCACAGAATTGGGTAAGGCCCCCAGGGGCTGTGCCTCTGCTTCGACTTGCCCTGCAGACCTCTGTCCACCTCTCAGACTGGTTTCCAAGCAGCAGAGAATCGGCACCTTTAATACCACCAGAGTCCAAGGGCACCCTGATCCCAGGTAGACGCCTTTTCTGGAGAGGCCCACAAACTCAGGCAACTTTGGAGGGTGGGCCTGGAGGGAGAAGAGCAGGTAGATGGCCTGTCCCTGGGGAGGGACACATGCCAAGCTCCCGGGGGTGTCAGACTTCCACAATCAGCAGCGACAGGGGTTCCACTTCACCTCTGATGACACAGAGCCAACCAATGGCTACTGGGTTAATCCCGGGTCCAGGCTCCCCAACTCCAGGGCTGTGGTTATGTGACTTCGTGGATAAAGACTCTGCACGTGGAGGATACAGCAAGGGGACTAAAGCAGGGGGACTCTGAAGAGAGACATATGTGACCCCACAGATCATCAAAGCCACCAAAGCCAGAGGCAGCTTTCTCTCTGCCCAATTAGGAACAGACAGTACGGCAGCCAAGGCCACCTTCTTGACCCAGAGCCTGCTGCATGTCCTCTGGAAGAGTTCCCAGGGCCCTAGGTGCCTATGCAGAAGGGAGAGAGCAGGTGACCCCATAGCCTGGGCCCAACCTCAGGCAAGGTGGTACCACAATGAGTGGTGTGTCGAGCTGTGAAGGCGCCTTTCTTCCCTATCCCACAGTGTGGTCACAGCAAGGCCTTCATGGAGGGATGTATGGCTCTCAGAAGCAAAGAGAGGGTGAAGGAGACCTGGGAAAACTCAAGTACGGTGGGGAGGTTGGGCCTTTACACACCAAGGATGGGCAGCTGGAGTCACAGCCAGTCAGCTGGCAGTGAGCTGAGAGGGCTGCGGGCCCTGCACCCATTTCAACCGAAAAAGTCTCCACAGACAACCAGGCCCCTTCCTCAGCTCACCAACACAGCCAGACAGCACCAGCTTGGGCCTGCATGGGCCTGGTGTAGGTCCAAGGGAAAGGCCTGGGGAGGAGGTGAGGGAATCGGCCTGGCAGCCCTTTGAGGCAAGGCTGGCCCACGGGTGGCACAGTGGCTCAAACCAGGTGCAGCAGGCCTCCCATCAAGGTCCTTCCCGAGGCCACCACTGAGGAAAGACTTGGAAGGCAGGGGTCCAGGCCCATCACTTTCCACCTCGAGGAAGCGCTGACGGGGCTCCAGGCTGGGTGGCCATGATGTGGTAGATGGATTCCCGGAAGCGCTGGTCTCGGCTGAGCCGCTTAGCCACCTCCTTCAGCTCCTCCATGTTGTTGGCTTCCAGCTGGGAGTTCATGAAAGACTGGGACGGCTTCACTGGGGAGACAGTAGCCCGACTGACCTGTGAACAGCCCTCCCTCCAGGAAAGCTGGGCTCTGTCCCCAGTCCCCGCCAGCCTTCGTCACTCCCCATCTGTCCTACATGCCCAAACTTCTCCCAGCTCCTCCCCATCAGGGGCTCCCGTAATCCTGGAGAAGCCTGAAGCTCTGAGAAGCCACCTGTTTGCCCAAGGCTGGTGGGGTCAGGTTCAAGACCACACTATCTGGCCTCAGAGGTGGGCCAGCCCTTCCCACTCCCCACCCTGCCCTCTTCATGTCTTGTCACCCACGACCCACAACCTGAGACCATCCCGGCCCCATCAGGGTGTCAACTCACTGTCATTCCAGGAGGTGCTGGACCGGCGCCGGTGAAAGCGGCAGCTCTTGATGCGGCGAGTGGCCGCCTTGTGGATGTACACGGAATTCTTCATGATGACGGGCATCTTGGCCTCCAGCTCGGCGTTCCGGATGCACTCCTCGAAGAACCCTGCGGCCACAGATCCACTGCACCCTGCCCTCCGGCACCCCACCCTCTGGCACCCCTACCGCCCCTCCCAAGGGTCCTGGTGTGGTTGAGTGGGAAATCTGTCACCCCACTCCTTGGCAGACCAGAGCCACCCCGTGAAGGGGCCAGAGGACAGGTTTTCTCCACACCCCCAGCTCAGGCCCACAGCCAAAGCCACACCACGGAGATGCCTGTAGGCAGGCGTCTGGGGAAGAAACTCCAGCAATGGCTACGATCACCTTGGTCCACCAGGCCTGGACTCTGAGACTGGGGTCTGGGGCCGGAGGGAGGGCTTACTTTTCAGGTGGCTCACATCAGCCCGCATCCTCTCCTCCTTCTCCTTGTTCCGCACCTTGGAGTTGAGGCCTTGTTCCAGGCTCCTCAAGGCCCCCTCTGCCTCCCGCAGACGCCGCTCCAGGTCCATGCGGACCTTCACCTCAGCCTGAGAGGACAGGGGAGTGAGGGAGTGGGGTCCTGGGAGCACCTGCCATCTCCCCTGGTAGCTTCCCGGGTCACCCTGGCACAAGAGGCCTTTCTCGTCTCTGGACTTGGACAGAAGTTACCATGCCTGCCAGTGTCTCACACCCTTGACCAGATGGACAGGGTTCCACTGAGCAGTGATGGCCCGCCGGAACGGCAGGCTTACTGCTCCCCCTCGGGTGGCTCCATCACCTGCACCTGGCTGGTCAGGTCGCTGGGATACTCCAGGTGGGTGCCTGGTGCAGGGCAGGGATGTGAGGGAAGCCTTCAGGTCGGGGGCAGGCCCTGAGCACAAGCTGATCCCAGAGGGCCAGACCAGCACCTTGAGTTCCCGCTCAGCCTGCTGCTTCTCCGCCGTCAGCTCCTGCAGCGAGTTCTGCAGCGCCTGGGACTGGCTGGAGTAGAACTCACGCTCCTCCTCCAGGGCCCGCGAGCGCTCCTCGTTCTCCTTCATTCTGCCCGGGCAGAAGAGGCCCTTGCTCAGTGCTTACTCACCAAAGGGGGCTTCCAGTGGGAAGGCAACCTCTTACAGAGACCCCACCTGGAGAAACCCTAACATCCAGGCTTCACTAACCCTGAACTTTCTGAGTCTTGTCATCCAGGGCATGTGAGGGTGGTGAGTCAGACGCAGGCTGAGTCAGAAGACTGGAGTCCTGGGTCCACGCCTGCTAGTTCTGTGATCTCAGGAACCCCCACACCCCCGCAAGGTTCGGCGCCATCATCTACAAATAGGAACTAAAAGGGCTTTCCCACCTCATCACCAAGTACTGGTCTATGAACCCAGCGATTGCTGGATGACTCGTCACTGGTGTACAGAGCCAAACCCTGTCTGCACGGCTCACGTGACTATCAAGTCACCTTTGAGTAGTGAACCTTCTCTTCCCATCGGCCTGGTGAGAAACAGTCCTAAGCATAAGGAAGCTAGTAGACTATCTGATCAGTGCCAAGCAGAACCCAACAGTCCATGTGTCCAGTTCAAGGAAAGCTGCCGACCCCCAGAGCTGACCGGGGATGCAGGGCCCAGGCTGCCTACCGCTTCTCCGCCAGAAGCTTCTCCTCCAAGAGCTGCTGTGTCCTCTCCTCAATCTGCCGCAGGTTGCTGTGGAGACCCCCGCTGGAAGATGCCTGCTCGCTCTGATTGGCCAGTGTCTGAAGCTGGTTTTCATTCTTCTCCAGCATTTCCAGAGTTTTCTTCTTCTCTATGGAGAGTTCCTGGCATGGAGGGAGGGAAGGAAGAGAAAGAGCGTCATTCAGTCCTCCAGCCTGGCTGCCCTCCGTGACTCCAATTCCAGGGAGTGATATCCTCATAGCGCAGGCCTCTGAGGAACATCTGAAATGTCTTCACACTTCCCTTGAGGTAAAGAGCCAAGCAAGACCTCACAGCGAGGCAAGGTTACTCCTCAGGAGTCAGTGACAGCTACTATGACCCGGGCCCAAGGCCACCAGGTTCTTCCAGGGTTCCTCTAGGGGTGAGTGAGGCCGTGTGTTTGACTCGTGTGAAAATCACCTAACACAAACCGGTCCAATAATGGATTTAGATGTTCTCCCTATTTATCAGACGGGGGTCTTGGACGACACAGAAATTCTGGAGTTGGGACTATTAGGAGAACCACCTTTCTGGATGGGGCCCAGGAAAACCCAGCCCCGGTGTCTGCGGGCGAGTAGAAACCCACAGTCCACGAGGAACTTCAAGATTTTGTAAACAGCAGGGACCCCACGAGTGCCTGGCTCTCTCCAGGTGCTGAGCTGGGAGAGAACGCAGACATGGTCCAGTGAAGACACAGTCTAGGGAGCTTGCTAAGTCCCATAACAAACGGCCAGGGGGCCACTGGAGCCAGGGTTCGGCGCTGACACCTGCCAGAGGAGCCAGGGAAGCTGGACTCGTGATGTCTGAGCTGCACGAGTTCTTAGAGGAACGAGTTCTCCAGGCAGAGAACAGGAGGGGCACTGAGTAGAAGGAAGCACACGGCGAGGGCTTGGGAGACAGAGAGTTGGCTTTCTCAGGGCACATGAACTCAGTAACTTAGAGTAGGGGTTGGGGTATCTTGGTGCGGGGTGTGGGGTGGCCAAGGGAGAGTGGGCGAGAAGGGAGTTTGCCTCAGAGGGGCTGGTGCTGGAACGTGCGTGCACGCTAAGGAGTTTGACCTTGTCCTTGACGCATGCCTCCTCCTCCTCCCACTCAGTTTCTGTGGTCTCAAATGGAGGTGACCTGGTGAGTGATTTCTGTTCACGCTCCATTTCACCCCAGAGCACTTAAGAGAATAAGCCACAAGAAGGAAGTGGTGGGTGGCCCTGCTGCCCACTCCCATCAACCCTCCATCCTGCATAAAAATACAAGCACCAAAGAAGGTGGATTTCCTGAGGCCACGGTCACAGCAAGGGCAAACGTGAATTTTCCCTTCTAGGTCCCCGCTTTGGGCACTGTGTGTGGGCTGGAGTTCCCAACTGTCCGCAGAGAAGAGACCCACCCCGATCACTCTCCTCCGTGCCCTGCTCCTCTGTAGATGAACCATCTGGGGAAACACTGCTGGAAAAGCAGGATCATGGGGTCGACCAGCCTGCCTCCCAGCCAAAGTACCCTTGGGGGCCCTCACCTCCAGCGTCTGCTGCAAGGACTCTGTGAGGTGCCGTAGCTCCTTTTTCTCCTGCTCCACACCCTTGAGGCATCTAGCAGTCAGCTCTAGCTCCCTGCAGGGACAGAGAGCTGGTGTGGAGGTGTCCCGCCCCACCCCTTCCGTACACGGAGATGTTCCCGCTTCCCTCCCAACACAGCTCGGCTCAGAGTCCTGGGAAAGCAGGTCCTCTTCCAGGCTGCATCCTGACGGTAGCTGCAGGGCCTGGGGGTGAGAGGAGATGGCTTGTCGCCTTCTCAACAAGCCTCCGCTTCCTCCTGCCTTTCCTTCTCTGGCCTATTTTCCAAGTCCTGCCCTTCCTTTAAGGCCTAGTTCAATCCAACCTTTGAAGCCCACGAAGAAGAGTCATATATCTGAATTCCTGTAACACAGGGCATCTGCACTCTGCCTGCTAGCACCTGGTCATATATTATTGTATTGGTATTTCCTGGCTCTGAGTCTGATTTTCCCAACAGACTGTGAGGTCTGCAAGGAGATGGCTTATCCTCTACTCCAGTTCTGGCACAATTCTAGAATGAGAGGTGCTTGACAATTTACTTGGACAGATCCTCTGAGCTCTATCCTGCTCCCGCCCCCCACCCCCACCCCAAATGAATGTACCATGGACTTCCTTTTGCAAGGTTGTTGCAAGAGAGCTCTTTCTGGGCTGTCACTGGTGACCAGTGGTGGCGATCATCCCCACCACCAGAGTTGTACTCCCCAAATTCCTGGATTGGTTGCATCAGAACCACCCGGGGAGTTTTTCTAAAACGTTGATTTCTGAGCCCTTTCTGCAGGAAATTCTAATTCTGTTAGGTGATTATAGTGTGGGCGGGTTTGCAAGGGATGTGATTAGCCAGAATATGAAAGGACTGAGCAGCAGAGACAAGGGAATGTTGGGAGTCTTGGCTAATGGCACCTCCAGGCCAGGTTGGTCCCTCTGCCCCTGAGTGAGGAAGGTTTGACGGAGGCAGAGGGGCAGATTGCTGGGGGAAAGCCTGTCTGCGCCTGCCCACGCCTCATCCCAGTGTGGTTCTCTAGCTTCTTCTGGACACACTCTGAGTCTTGGAACTTTGGGAAGGTAAACACAAGTGAAGCCAAGTGTTGATGTCTTCTGGACAGAAGCTTTTCTGGGCCTGAAGGGGCCGTGGTTCTGGCCCACCCTGACTTCATGCACTTCCTCTGCCTCCCCTCTGGGCCCACGGCCACCTCTTGATCTGCTCCTGCTCCATTCTCAGCTCCTGCACCACCTCCTCGAACTGCTGCTTCTCGGCCTCCAGCACCTGGTTAAGGCGCTCGAGCTCCTGAAGAGAATCAGAAAGGAAAAGTCACAGCAGCAAAGGACCCAAGGTCAGGGACCCCCCACTCCAACCCAGGGGACCCTCTGCGATTCTGCAAAGTCTGGGGTGTGTACCCTGGACCAGATGTGGAAAACGTCCTGAGAAGCTCCAGCTCACACAATGACAGACAGTCTCAACAAAAATCCAAGGTGGGTGAGTTCGGCCCATTTAAAATATAGTGAGCATGTTGAAAAAGGGATTTAGACATGATCCCAGCATTCTTTTCTGCAACTGGAGGTGATGGAAATTCTAGATGTCTGGGTAATGAAGTCGCTCACATCCTGAGGTGTGTGGCTGGCTCTTATGCCCTATGAGGAAATGTGGTGGAGAGGTAATTCCATTAAAGACCCCTGGAGTGTGTTAAAGTGGCTATGAAAAGCCATTCCCAACCCAAAGGGTTTTTTCCCAAGGCATCTGAGAAGCAATGAACACAGAAGGCCGCCCAAGGGAAAAGCCAGAGAGCTCAGGATAGGCCCCAGTGGACCACACCGGTCCCTGCAGGAATGCTGGCAATCACGAGTTTTCCCAGGATTATATTATATGCCTTCCAGGCCCTGGTTTCCTGGGATTCAATGGCCAGTGGCATTGGGGGTACACGTCAAGTAAAGTTTAACTGGAGGCATTTTGTGACAACTGGTTAGTTCTTTCACATTTTATACTCTGGAGGATATTGTTTCAATCCACCATCTTTCTCCTCTTCTAGCTCCAAATTACACTCTCATTTCAACCCAAGAGCTTTGTTCTCAAGTAAATGGAAACTCTGCCAGGGAGTGAGGTTGCTGGTAGGAAGAAGCTGTCATTGGCTTTGAGGAGGTAGATGATGGAGGTAGATGATGATGTCGTGCTGATGGAAAGAGAAGAGTAATTCCTTTCCATTCCATCGGTATGGACACTTCGGCACAACTCACTGATGGTGACCCTGACAGCTGCTCACGGGGTTCTCATACCCCTCCTGGCACACCGAAGGGCCATGGTGCACCTGCTAGAGCTGGTGGGCCCATGACACTGGCTGAGGCCACTGGAACAGAAGCAGAAGTGTGTCCCTTTTGGGCAGATGCCTTTAAGAAACAGGACATGACCACTATTCCCTCTCCCCAGCCATCAGTCTGCAGCCCTAAAAGAGATGAGAGAGGGCTCCAGCCGATCATATAGCCATACGTCTCTATGACTTACCATAGAGATGTAAATATACTTAAATTTTTATTCTTGGTGCATGCTGGTGGCTCAGTGGTTCAGTCTGCAGCCTCTGACCAGCATACTCCAAACACATTCCAAGGACCCAAGTTTGAAACCCAGGGAACAAACAAGATGAACAGCTAAATAAAATAAATGCTTCTTCCTCTCTTCCTGCCTATCTTCTTACTTGCCTTCATTCCTGCCTGCACTTTTCCTTTAAAAATATTTTTATTCTTATAGACCCCCCCTCTTTAATGAGAGAAAAGTTCAGAGCTCCAAAGAGCTTGACAATCTCTATTTTAATATAGTTTCATTAGCTGACATGTAAGGTTGCTAATGATGAGACTCTCTGTGGCCTCAAGTCGAGAGTCCTAACTTCCCTCTCTGGCGGTCTCTGCCTGCAGTGGCAGGGCTGTTTAGGACATGGTGGGAGTTACAGGCTGCAGGTCTCCCTGGGTTTAGCCTTAAAAGTTACAAGGGCATCTGGCTCACCCAGGCCTCGAGGTTTCTGCTTCTTTCAGAAGGTCACACAGGACCCAGGGGCTAGACACCACTCCATGGCCTTGGCCTCTCCTCCCTGGAGAGCTTCTTTCTCCAACACTCCCCTTGCAAATGTTTCCCTTACTATTATACTGGGGTATCTTTTTGCAACTGAAAATAGGAGAAGACAAATGATTGAGTCCCATTCCTTCCCTCCTGAGCATTTACATGTATATATTTTAAAGGAAAGGTGCAGGCAGGAATGAAGGCAAGCAGAGGCAGGAAGATAGGAAGAGAGAGGAGGAAGCATTTTTATTTTATTTAGTTGTTACCTTGGCTGTCTCCTGGCTCCGATACAAACCCGGGTCCTGGGGACGTGTGTGCCAATGCTCAGTGGAGGGCGGTGGACCTAACCTCTGTACCACCAGGCATGCCCTCCTGAGCATTAAATTCATGAAGCCAACAAACCCACGATGCCACCAAGAACCAGACAATAAAGCTGAACCTTCTGAAAATAATTGGTCAACAAGCACTTGGCTTTTCTTCTCCCATCTCCCCCACTGACAAGATGCCTTTCCCACCTGTGTGGTCCATGGACACAGGTGCCTGGGTCGTGCTTGCTGCCGTGAAGGCGTCAGAGAGCTCAGCACCCAGGAGTCACAGCCCTCTGGGGCCACGGGAACAGGAAAGGCAATTCGGTCATCAGGCTCTTCAATTCCCTGCTTGGTTTTTCTGGCTAAGAATGGTCCACTCTCTGATTGAATGCCTCTCACCACAGGGAATTCAACCCCCTCAAACACCCTGCTAAAAATTTTCCAGGCTCAACCTCTGCCTGGAAAAGCCCTGCCATTATGAAAGCTACAATTACGAAAGCACTGATGAAGGACCATAGATTTTTCTCAGAGTCTTGTGGGGCTCAGATGAGAGCATTGTATCTCATGCAGCAGCAAAACTTCACTCCAGCACCACTTGAGTCAACTCTGTCTTTTGCCCAAACTCTCTCCCCTCGGCAGCTCCCTCACCCCCAGCCTGACACGCAGCACACTCTCTTCTTAAGGCCCCTCTGCAGCCATGAAGCTTGATCTTCCCGGTCAGCAAAGTCAAAGTGAGTGAACAGTCAGCAAAGCAGAAGACGGACTAAGATGACAGCAGTCAACGCCTGAGGACTGAGTCCTCCCAGGCACACCTACAGGTAGGTCAAAACTTGAGTCAGAACCTGCTTCCTCCTCCTACTTTTCAAAAGTGGGTCTGCTTTCTCCCTTGGGGCTTTAGAACAAGATTAATCTCTTCCACTGAAGTATTTGCAACAGTGATTCTGTCCCCAAATCTCCTCTCTCCCAAGTCAACAATTGCTTTTCCGCATGTTTCACAAGGCAAAACCCACTTCCTATTCCCAATGAATGTAGTGATGCTCTTGAAAAGAATGCAATGACCTGGGCTTCTGGATGGGAAAACAAAAGCAGTAAAAATTCTTCCCAATTAATTTACAGGCTCAATGAGACTCCAGTAAAGCCCTTAATAAGATTTTTAAAAATCATTTCATTCATTCATACCACACATATCTATTGTGCTTAATATGTGCCATGAAGATGAATAAAAGCAGACATGTTCCAGCCCTCAGGGAGCGGCAGTCTAGGGAAGGAATTAGACATTAAAAATAATTCCACACAGCAGAGAAGAGGAAAGAGTATTCCAGGCAGAAGGGACCGTCCATGCCAAGGCCCTTCAGGAAACTGCTGCCCTGAAAGAAACCTGGATGGCCTAACACCTGAACCCAGAGTGACGGTGAACACAATGGGAGGGAGGCTGGAGGTGTCCATAGAGGCGAGGTCACTCAGGGTCCCGGGAGCTGCTGAGGATTTTGGTGTTTTGTCCTGAGCAAGAAGATGCAATGCAGGTTTTGAGTAGGGAGCAGGGAAGCGAGTAGCTAACATGATTTGATTTCCATTTTAAATAGTGACTCCTGCTACAGTGTGGAGAAAAGGGATGAGGAGGGCCAGGGGGGTACAGGAAACCCAGGTGGGCGGCCACCACATGGGTCCAGGCCAGACCTGGGTAAACTGGAGAGGACAGTGAGATGGAGAGAAGTGGCCAGGCAGGTTTAAAGCACTCAGTGGCATGCTAATAGGATTGGCTGTGGGGTGGAAGAGGGCAGAAGGTGGAGACAAGATTCCCAGCTTCCAGCCTGCACAACGGATGGCTGGTGACTGCAATCTCATTCTTTGAGACACGGAGACCTAGAGGAGGCCTGCCAGCCCTACAGGGGAAGAGCGTGCACAGGTGTGCACACACTGAGTTTACAGTATCTCTAAGTACTTGGCTGGAGGTGTGGGGTCAAGAGTTGACTAACGAAGAGAGAAGGGCCCAGGCCAGTCATCTTGGGAGATATTTGCACAAAAACAGTCAATAAAGCCGGGGGTGTGGGATAGATTGCACTTGTGCAGAGAGAGAAGATGGTGTGGCAGCACTCTCTGACAGGGACAAAACCACCTAGGAGGATTATGGGGAGAATACTAGCTGATACGTGCAAACTACCGGCAACACAGGAAATACTTCCCAAAATTTAGTATTGTTGGTGGAAATGGTGTAGTTTCCTATCCAAGGCTGGACAACAACCCAAAAGAATGGAGAGAATTTTGAAACATATTTTCATAGATGATGATAGCTAACATTTATGTGAGTTGGCATGCCCTGGTGGAGTAACGGTTAGGTCAGCTGCCTCTGAAGGAGCACAGTCCACATACATCCTAAGGACCCGGGTTGGTGTCCCAGGTCCACAGGGAACAACCAATGTGAGTAATTAAATACAAATAAAATAAATGTTCCTTCCTCTCTGTTCTTGCCTGCCTAATTGCTTTCATTCCTGCTTGCACCTTTCCTTAAAAAAAAAAAAATTATGTGAGTTTACAGTTTTAAATATTTGACGTGTACTAACTCATTTAATCCTTTTAACAACTCTAAAAGTGGGTAGGATTAGTATCCTCATTTTACAGATGAGAAAGGCAGAGATACATAAAGGTCAAGAGACTTGCTCAAAGTCACACAGCTAGTAAAATGATGGAGAGAGTAAGACAAAGCAAGATAGAAAGACCCATATACTGTTGGTGGGAGTGTAAATTGGTACAAGTTTTCTGGAAAGCAATTTGGCAAAATGCATCAGGAGCCTTAAAAGTCATTGCCCTGTGACTCAGTAATTCACCTGTAGGAATCTATCCTAATGACAGATTAGAAATAATAGATTGGCAAGCCCTGGCAGAGTGGCACTTGGGTCATCTGCCTTTGGCTGAGAGCGCAGTCCACATACATCCCAAGGATCTTAGTTTGCATCCCAGGGCCAGGACAACAATCACTGTGAACACTTAAATGAAATAGAGTGCACCTTTCTCCTGTCTGTTTCTCCCTGCCTACCTCTGTTCACCTTTTTTCTTGCCGGCACCATTCCATTAAAAAAAAAACTAGATTAGATCAGAATGATAATTAGAACTTAGACCAAGATTCATGTACAAGGATTTCACCATGGCAGAGTTTTTAAGTGAAAACAGTCTAGATGTCCAGAAATAGATGACAAGTTAAACAAAACATCCCGTGTGGTAAATTAGTTCATGGTCATTAAAACTGGTGCTTTCAGAGGTTGAGTGACAAGGAAAATTGCTGAAGGGATAATGTTAATAAAATTATGACCAACGGAATGATGAAGCAGCAGGCCCTGAAACTATCTGATACTATCCTATATGCTTAAAATATGTAAGGCTGACATATTTTGTTAAATATGAAAAGAAAAATGACAGAAAATTGACGGAAGGTGTCAACTGTGGGATTAAGACTGAAGCTTGTTTTCCAAGTTTTCTACAAAGAGCGGAGGACTACCAGCAGTGAAGTGGTTACATATTAAGGAAGAGAAAAACATCTCCATTCCTCTCTTCCTCCTTTAATTTCACTCGTATGGCTTTTAAGTGAAGCTGATGTCTAGGTGTAGCCTGAGAACACTGATTAGAGTGCAACCTGCAATCTATCAAGTGGGAGCAGCCAGAACCTTCTGCTCCTGCAGCCCAGGACGCAATGAGCGTTCCGACCACAGGTCGAGGTCTGCTAAGACCCATTGCAGCTAAAGCCTTTCTCCACCAAATCATGTGTGTTTTATTGATGCTTGGTCCTGTCTGTAGAAGGTTGGCAAGAAGACCCAAGAAGGTAAAATCCCACTCAGTGAAGGGAGGGGCTTTCAAATAACGAAGCAGTAACCCAAAAGACACAGCTGGAGACCGTGAGTTGCCTATCACAGAATCAAGATCAACAGCCATCAGGCAGAGACTCACCTTGCAGGGAGACATTCCTTCCAACTTCAAGAGCTGAGTTCTAAATGGGGAACACCTGGGTAGAAACCCTGCCTGGCTGGCCCTGGGTGTCGCTGATTTTCAGTGTGCCTGCCCCTGGGCTGAACTCTCACAATTACTCAGAGCAGGAAGGGTGGGCAGGTTTCCCTGCTCTGGGGGATGAGAGATGCAGACACAGGGAGCCAGGGATACCCGTCCCCAAGGAAGGGAATGGTCTTCTGGCTCCAGAATGACTTCCCTGTACTGTCAGCTTGTGGCATTAGTATTCCTAGGCCCTTTCTATCACACGACAGCGTCAGGGCTGTGTCACCACACAGCATACATCTGTATGTGCCTCACAGCACACAACGCATTCCCCTGCACCCCATTCAATCACAGAGTCTCCCTGGGAGCCGGGAGCAAGGCAAGCACAGCCATTAACTTTCATACAGACAGAGAAACTGAAGCTCTGAGAGGTTGGCTTGCCCAGGGCCACACAGACAGAAACAGAGCTGAAACTCTAATCTGGGTCTCCTGGTTCCAGAGCCTGCGTCTTCCTTTAGGCGGAGTGGCTTCTTAGAGACCAGGCAATCTTCACACAACCACTGGACCATTGTTCCAAATGTCCTCCTAAGTGTTCCAGGCACACCCAGTCCATCTCTGTGATCTGGAGTGGAGAGGGAAGAGTGGAGGGGACAAGGGGACCCTCGTATGGACAGGCGAGGTAGGAGGGAAAACCCCGACTGCATGAGGGTTATCCCTGATTGGGTGCAGGCAGCAGACCCACTGTGCAAACCTGGGCCCGGTTCCCTCCCTCCTGCCAGAGCAGCCTTCACCACTGGCACCAACTGGCCCCGACTGAGTCTTACCCACGTTCTGTACCAAAAAAAACAGGGACTTCACAGCTGACAGGCCTCCTGCCTTCAGCACGTGCAGTGGCTTTAAGGGAGGCCTGTGTGAGTGGGTCTCCGCTGTCCTCATTTCCTGATAAAGACCTAGATAGAGTGTCTAAATTTTCCTCCGGCTCACTGCTGCCCCAGATTTAGCCTCTCTGATGGATAAGTCCGTGTCTCTCCCTGCCGGTGGCCTTGTCTGTCACTCCCTCCCAACCTTGGCTTCCGGATTGCCTGTCTTTCAGTCGCTGACAATCCAGCAGAGGCCTCTGCTCTTAAAGCGCAGAAACATGTGAAGAAAATGCCCAACCTTGAAGAAGAGAGCCCAGGGATACAGCCCCCAAACGCGGGAAGGAGGCTGGAGAGTGCTGTCACCAGGCCAGCGCTCACATCAGTCATCCCAGTACAAGTCCTCAACAGCTTTTCAGTTGGGTTTTGGTTTCTCTCGTTTTGGGCTTTTGTTTTTGTTTAAGAAAAGGTGCAGGCAGGAATGAAGGCAAGTAGGTAGGCAGGCAGGCAGGAAGAGACGAGGAAGAAGTATCTCTCTTTTACTTAGTGGTTCATGTCGGTTATTGCCATCCCTCGCCGCCCCAGCCCTAGGATGTGAACTTGGGTCCTTGGAATGTACGTGGACTGTGCTCAGTTGGAGGTGGCAGAGCACACTGCTACTCCTCCAGGGCACACCTTGGGGTTTTTTTAAACACCATATCCTCCTCTTTGTTTATATCCTCAGGGCTTTATTCTGCCAAATTGTTGATGCTCCACTTCCCATGAAAATTTATAGGACTCAGAGTTCACTTCAGGTTGCCAGGTTATTGGTGAGATGAAAATATCCTGTCCATGGTTTTTTTGGGTTGTTTGAGTTTGGGGGTATTTTTCAGTCATTGCCAGAATGATTCTGAGGTTCAGCTGAAAGAAAACATGGGCAAGAATATCTGACAAAATGTTGGCAGAAGGAAAAGTAAGGCTGAATCATCCTACTGGATTAAAATCAAGATAGAACGTGAAATGAAAAGAAGCAAAATGTTCATTCACTGACTCATTCCACAAATATTTATCAAGCACTCATCGGAGCCAGGTCCTGGGTCAGCTCTGGGGATGCTGGGGTTCAAAGGAGACCTGACAGACAGGTCTTGCGGGATAGAAAGGCTGTCATAGAGGCCAGCGAGGGGCAGCTGGGAAGGGCGAGGTGCTGGGAAGGCGCTGAGCCGCCGGGGCTGGCCCCTGCCCGAGGACGCGGACAAGGAGACTGGCAAAGAGCAGGGGACTCCCTCCACAGCCTCCTCTGGGAAAGCCACTGTGCAGCCTCCAGTCTCAGGCAGTTCATGTGCAGAGGCACCCATAATCAATCACACGTAGTACCAACAGACACATACTTGCTAAGCAGTCATGTGTTCCAAGCACTTTACATGTAACATCTCCTTCAATCCTCATACATCCTAATACAGTGGGCTCTATTATTACCCTCATTTTTCATATGAGCATATTGACGTTCAGAAAGGTTAGGTGACTTGCTCAAGGTCACAGCTAGGAGTGGTGAAGGTCAAACACAAGCAGATTGGCTCCAGAGTCCACACTCACAGCCTCATCCCTGCCCTGCCCTTCTGGAGGAATCAGGACTCCCAATCTGCATAGGGGCGGCCTCCAAAAGAAGAGGGCCTCAGATGATCCCCACCTTCAAATTAGCCAGTCCTCCTGGGCCTACCAATGCCTTGGGCCAATGCTTCTCCCCTGGAACTGGTATTGTTCACATGTAGAAAATGAAGGGACTCTGAGATCATCAAACCCAGTCACCTTAAGGTACCAGAAGTCCTTCTGTGGGTAATGGAAGCCATTACCACCTCCTGTGCTACCAGCAATGACAGGCAGCTCACTGCCTACTGACACTGCATATAACATTTTGAATGGCTCTTTCTTCAGAAGGTGACCACCTGCACTTTTTTACTTTTGTTTTGGCAAGGAGAAATAGCTTTCTTGCCAAGAAGTTACTGCAAGTCCCAAGCACCATCCTCTCACTGACTTCCCTGTTTTGCCCATCAGACTTCTCAGCAAATTCTCTGGATGCCCATTTCCCCTCCATCACCCTCTAATGCCGAAACACAGGGGAGTACACTTGGGCTGTTTAGGGGCCCGCTGAGTGGCCTCCGTGTACACATACCTCTCTCTGCTCCCTCTGAAGGCAGAGTTCTTCTGTCTCTTCCATCAGCTTGTCTGCCAAAGCAAGCACACACATTCTCACCAAAAGCTCACTCCAAATCTGGTCCTGGGGGGGGGGGTCTGTGCTGTGATAACCTTCATCACCCCCAGTGTCTCCCAAGGAACAGGTCAGCACTGTCATGCCCAGGCCAGCCAGGGAAAGGCCAGCTCCTAGGTGGCTGCTGCCATACTGACATGAGCTGCTACCATCCTTTCCAGCACTGTCCCTGCTCTGCATTCACAAAGCATGATGCCTCATTCTTCGATACTCCAATCGGTCCCTGCATGCCCTCCAGGGTTGCTGTAAGCCTCTGTACTAGTGCCTGGCTAGTGGGGGCGGGTAGGGGCCTGGGAGGGAGAGGGATATTGGAGCAGGCAGAGGGAAACCAGTGCTGGAACCCCAAGTGTCTGAAGAGGCAGCTGAGAGAGGGTCCCAGGCAAAGCCTCCAGATTCACTTTCTTTTACAAACAGGGCATGCCCACCACCCAGCCTAGTGCACAGGGACCTGGAACCCTGTGGTCAGGTTTAAAGTGGGCTGGGGGAGGGCACTAGGGCTAAGTCCAGGACCAGTGAGTCCGGGCAGGGTAATGACATGAACTCCCTTTAGGGGGACCTTTCTGCATGTCTAACACAGTATTTACAGGCATTTTCTCATTTAACCTTGTAACCTTATCACCTCTAAAAGTCAGAGATTACTTTTAGACACACAGCAGATAGATACGTGACAAGGCTGGTTCCAGGATCCAAGTTCCTGACCATTGACTTTGCCTGCCCCGTCATACTGACCGAAAGGACGTTTTTACATCAGAAAATGCTCCAGGTTCTGAGCTAGTCTCTGGCTCCTGTAAGCTGCTGAACCCCACCCAAGATGCCCCCACCTCAGTCCTGCACCTGCCCCAGGCTGCAGCCCTGGACCCAAAGTTCCTCGGCTTCCAGCCCACCCCTCCAGCCAACCTAAGTACTCCTGCTTCTCCTTGGCCAACTGCAGCCCCTGGGCCTCCAGGCTTTTGATCATGGCTTCTCCTAGCTGGGCGTTCTTCCAAGTCCTGGGGAGGGAGGGCAGATGGATCAGAGAGAAGAGAAGAGGAAGAAACAAAAAATGGTTCAAACAGAAGGTAGAAGAGAAAGAGAATGTGAGTGTTTTGTATTTGCCCCTCCTTTCTCCGGAATCCCAGCTCGCATTCACTCTGGCACCCCGGGCTCTGGGCGTGCCACCAGCATGGATCAGTTACAGTACCTGGAGGCTGGCCCAGGCCGCAAACTGGGCCACCATGGCTGGGCTGCAGCACTTTCAGACCAGGGAAGAGATTGTTTTCTGAGCTACACCACGCAACGTCCACTGTTTGGTGCCAGGCCTGGCAGGGGGCACACACTAACTAAAAGCACACCCCGGCTCAGGTAGGCAGGTGCTGAGAGAGGGGCGAGCATGCAGATGGACTTGGCTGGGCAGGAGGTTTCTGTGATCTGGACCTTGACTTACAAAGCACTAGCTCTGATTCATACTGTAGGATGCATTATGGGCCTGCAGAGGTGAGATGGGTATTGGGAGGCAGCTAAGTCCTAATAGGGATGCTAGATTTGTTTCTAAGAGTTGGAGACAAATGATATCCAAGTCTGCCACCTGTGACTCGAGACAAGCAAAGCTCACTTTGCTCAAAGCCCACAGATGCTCTGAAACCTCACCCATCCTCCTGAACCCCCACAGCCCAGAGATTGCTCTCCCTATCCCCTTGCCCTTTTCTGGAGGTCAGTCAGCAGAGAGGCGGGGAGCTCAGGGTCAGCCCAGCCTATACCCCTCCTGCTTCAGGACACTGAGAAGCCCCCTCTGCCGGTCAGCACTCACACTTTCCCAGAGTCCTGCAGCATCTCCAGCCACTGGGTCTGCTCAAACTCGGACTCGGCGGCCAGCAAGATGTTCCCCTGGAAGAAGAGGCATCTGTGTTCCCTAAAGGAGGCTGCCCCAGGCCTCTGCAGGCCCAGCTCTGCTCTCCCACCCCACGTCCCTGTGACACTGAAACCCCTCCTAGGTCAGGCCACACGAGGAGCTGAGTTAAAAAGCACAACGCAGCTCAAATAGGCAGGTCCCGGCAAAGCTGGCCTGGCCTGGCCAAGTCCAGGCTAAGGGAGCACTTCACTCACGTGGAAGCCCTGGTGGGAGATTTTCATGGCATACGGCATGCTGGGCTCTTCCTTCGCCTCCACCAGGCAGCCTCCCAGAGGGATGACACCCTGAGAAAGAACCAGAGTAGGTAAGCTCCGCCCCACCCACATCAGCTCACTCAGGGCCTCTGGGAGCCCTCAGCCAAAGCCAGGTCCTGCCAAGGGCCCCAGGTCATCAGAACTGACTCCCCAAGGGAAGAGGAAGGGCTGGGGGGAGCTGGGGTCCAGGAGGGTGGAAGGCCCAGCCCAAGAGCTGGGAAAGGGGGTTTGTGCCCCGAGAAGGATTTGTTCTCCAGAGCATGACAACAGAGTCCCCTACCCTCCCAGAATTCCAGGCCCTCTAGTTCCCAGTGGGCCCCAGCCCCGTGGCTCTGAGGAGAGGCCTCACCTTAGGGTGTATATTGAAGTATTTATTGGTTTCAAAGCTCTTCTTTTCACTCTCAGAGTAGTACAGAAGAAAGCTCTCTTTGATGATGAAAAACCTGTGGGGTGGAGGGACAGCCAGGAGATAAAGGGTGAGAGGTCTTTCCAGATGAAAGGCCTTAGGGGCACCGTACTCACACGGGGAGCCTAGGGGACAGCAGCTTGGACTCACCCTCACCAACTTAGGTTCCACCTCTGGGCAAAGCCCTCAGCTGGTCACAGTGCCAGATTGCCCAATAGGGCACCATGGGACGCTCACCCAGGTCTGGCTGCCCCACCCCCCACCCACCAGCAGCATATCTGTGGTCCCTCCCCTCTCGTGTCTCCAGTCCCTTAAGCCATGCAATCCGTAATCCGCAATCCGCAATCCGTTAGGGTGGAGTGTAGAGAGGTAGGAGGGAAGAAGACACAAGAATCCAAGATGGATCTTTGGACAAATGAGCATGAAGGCCAGCCATGGATGGGTGGTGGATGCCAGGCTAGAGAGGGCACACCTGCAAGCTACCTTAACACCTGCATATTCCCTTTGTCTGAGGCAGCTCTGCAGCCTCCTAGGACTCAGGTCTAACTCAGGATTTCTGGGACTTGCTGTTTTATTTCCCCTTCCCCAGCTCTGGTCTCAAACCCAGGTCCTTGGGCTGGACACGGCCTGCACCTCAGACACTGAGCTATGGTGGTGGGCGGGGAGGTGCCCCTGGGTCTTTCTGACCCTCAGGGAGATGACAACCTTGATGCCAACATGTGACCTACTTGGACCTGCCCTGAGGACCCTCAAGGACTTCCACGGGAGGAGACCAGGAGAGGGCACCAAGCTTCTCCAGGGGGAGAGCTAACTGGCCCCAGAGTCCGAGGCCCGGGAGCACCTGAACTGGTGGGCTCCTCCCAGCGCCCTGTGGCTGCTGGTGATGGTTTGGGGGGAACTAGAAGCAGAGGTGTGTGGAGCTGGTTCAGATGGGCTCACACCAACGGAGTGACCCTCTCCCTGTTCTGCCTTCCATGACGTCACCATCACAGGACTTACACCATGAAACCATGCAGGGCTGTAAGAGGGCCACCCCTCACTTAACACTTGTGAGGGCACCACTGGTTGTAAGTGCTCTCGTGTGAGAGACTTGAAAAGTTGCTGGTGGGCGTCAGAAGCCAGTGGTCCTCTGAAGGTTCTGCCAGTGACAGGGACCCAATCTTTCCTGAGGCCCCAGCTGACCCCCCAGGGAGGGTCCCTGGGACTGCTGCCTGCTGCCCGCTGCCCACTGCCCTCCCCCGGGAAGCGGGCCTCAGCCTTGTCCTTCGGTGTGAGCCTCGTGACAGACCACTTTCTTTATCTGCACTGGCCCAGGTCTGCCCAGCCAGAGAGCAAAGGGAGCCCAGCGACCACAGAGGTGACATCTTGCTCATGGAGAAAGAATATGTGACTACCACCCTCTGCAGAACTGCAGGGACATTCTGCCTCCCAGCCCCGGATCCTGCCGTCAGCCATGTCTGCCTTTAGCCTCCGCTCAGAAAAACAATGAACTCCCTGCCTCTCGGCTCACTCGACCCTGCACGACCCTGCAAAGGAGACCACGCAGTTCTCCCTCCCCCTCTCGGTCTTGTCTGGCTGAACCTGCTCCACGGGGTGACCAGCCCACACTGCGCTGGCTTAGGGCCCCTCCTGCGCTTGCTCACAGACGTGCACGTGTCCTCAGCACCACTGCCACGCCCTGCGGGCTCATCTTGTCCTAGAGGGACATGGATCCTGGAGGGCGTGGTTATGTCCCCTCAGTGCCCTGGGCTGAAGGAGATGTCCCCTGCCTGTTTTAAGGATACTTCATAGAGTAGTTAAGAGCACAGGCTTTGACATCAGACAGACCTGCATGTCCCACCTGGGAGGGTGCCTTGGGCAAGTAAACTCACCTCTCTGAGCCTCAGTTTATTTACCTGTAAGATGGAGGGACTAACTCCTACCTCTGACCACTGTGAAGGTCAAATAAGAGTGTGCCCATCACTCTGCCCAAGGCAGGGCTGGTTGATGTGTTCCCATGGTCTAAACATATATCACCCACAGGAGAGAGAGAAAGGCAGCAAGGGGCCTCCTTTCCCACCTCCCAGTGGCTTCTGAGACATTGTCATGGACTGAAGTGTGTCCCCCCCAACCCAATTCACATGCTAAAGCCCTAACTCTAATACAACTACATCTGGAGATAGACTCTTAGGCAATAAAGTTAAACCAGGTGAAAAAAAATGGCACCCTAGTCCATAGGACCCTGACCTTGTGAAAAGAGGAACAGCTCCCTCTCTCCCCACCATGGAGGACACAGTGAGAAGGCAGCTGTTTGTAAGCCAGGAAGAGAACCCTCACCAGAACCCAACAATGTGGACACCCTCATCTCAGGCCTCCAGCTTCCAGAACAGTGAGAAATAAATATGCGTTGTTGAAGTCAGCTAGCATACATTTTTTTCATATGGGAGCCTGAACTAAGACAAATACCTCTCTGCCTTCTTGGCATGCTGGAGTCCCCTCCCCATCCAGGACAGAGCACTGTGTCGGAGACAGGGGAGGGGGTAAGAAGACCTCTGGAGTCACAAGGGCAGGGAGAGAACTGCAGCTCTGGAGTTAAACAATCCCTGTCCCACCGGCAAGCTCCCAGGCTCGCTCAACTTCCCTTTCTAAGCTCCCCTATAAAATAGGGGTACAAATATCTATCTCTGAGGGTTGCTGTAAAGATTCACTTATTGACTGAGTGCCAGATACTGTTCTAAGTATTGGGGATAGAGTTGTGGGCACCAGAGACACAAATCCCTGTCCCCATAGAGCTTACACTTGCCTGTGTGGCAGGGAGACAGACAGTGAACAATGAGAGCTGTCACGTACCAGAGGCTGGCAGATGCTGGAGAAGGACAAAGCAGCCTAAGTGAGGGCCCGTGAGATATAGATGCTGGAGGACAAAGCAGGGTGACGGGTGAGGACTGGGGGCACTGATGATGCTGCAGAAGGACAAAGCAGGGTGATGTGATGGGTGAGGGCCTGGCGGGATTGGATGAGTTTGTATGAAGCAGAGTGGTCAGGGAGAACCTGGCTAAGAAGGTGAGATTTCAGAAGACATCCAGACAGAAGAACTGCAGGTACAAAGGCCCGGGGGCCGGCAGTGTGCCTGGCTCTGGAAGGACCTGTGAGGCTGCATGTGACTGAAGCAGAGGGAGCCAGGCAGAGAGCAGCTAGGCCAGAGTCAGGACTTGTTGTTACTTACTTCTTCATTTGGCCCTACCCAAGCCATGCCTTGCTCCAACTATTTGTGCTGTTAGTATATTTAATCTCACAGTGCTTCTAGGAGGCAAGGGCTGTCTGCATTTTACATGGGCAGAAGTGAAGCAGAAAGGTGACATGACTTGCTGAATGTCACTCTGTTAGCTGATGGAGGCTGGTGTTGTCTCCGGATAGGAGAGACAGCCCCTGGAGGATTTTGAGCAGCAGTGACATGATTTGATTCACCCTGCAAAAGCCCCAGCCTTGCCCCTGTGTTGCAAGCAGATTCCCGGGACAAAGACAGGGACCTACTGGGGGCTATTACCACAGTGGGGGTGATCTGGTGGATGACGGCATACGAAGTCCTCAGCACTTACTGGCACCCAGATGCCACACCCTCTTCCTCATGTCCTCCGAGGGAGGGCACAGGGAGAGGCAGGAGAAGATGGACGCCAAGGGCAGCCTTTGTGCCATGCCAGGCAGGCTTCAGTAGGCCTAGGACCCTGGTGGGTGACAGAGATCATGAGGGGATGAGCGCCGCGTAGGCCAGATCTAGCCAGGTGACTCTGTTCTTGGTTTGGGTGGAGACGGGGGGTTACGGGAGGGCAGCTGGCACAGAGCTGGAGGGAGAGGACACCCCTGGCTGGCAGAGTTGAGGATTGCCCAGCAAACGTCACATCTGGCAAGTAAGCACGCTTCAAGGACCCGAGGACTGACTTGGCCTATAAACCTGTCTGCATGACCACATATTGCTCCAGCTGGCATGTCTCTGCTTCTTCTCAGCAGGTGGAGGGTCTGGTCCAAGGGTCCCTGCATTGAAGGACACCCCCTCTTTTCCTCTATTTCCTTCAAAGTCCCTTTATTCCCAGGAGCTCTCATTCCTACTCTTTAAGCCAGGGATCACGTCCTTCCAGGCCCTGCAGCTGAACCCTTTATCTAGCCTTTTCATGGTTGGTCCCGTGCTAAAAGTCCTCCATCTATCAGATGATTTGATCTGTGTCATCATCCTGGAAGGTGGGGGTGGTGGTGGTTGATCCCATTTTACAGAGGAGGAAACTGAGGCTTACAAGTGAAGTTATGTGTGCAAGGTCACACGACTAGGGCAGACGTGCAGCTGACACTGGAATCCACAGACCATAGTCCTGCTCCTGCTCCCACACCACAGCCCCTGGGCAGGAAAGAGTAACAGACGGTATGAACGGGGGACAGGGGGACCGAAGGGCCAGAGCTCCACCACCTACCAGCAGGGCAGTCATCTGTCTCTAGGCCTCAGTCCCCTGCAACTGAGGATAATAGCAGTATCTAGATCTCCTAAGGTTGTTGGCATCATTGAGTCTGCTCATATAAAGACTCAGAACACTGTGTGACATGGCAAACTTTCAAGAAATGTTTACTTTTATGCTGTTATTTTTATTATTTCTAGGCACACTATGTGCTGCGGCCTCCCCTGACCTCCTCTCCCATTTGTCCTCCTACTGAGGGGAGCTCTTGGCTCCAGCCCAGCTGACCAGCTGCCTGTCTCCATCCACCTTCCGGCTTGTGCCCTCCCTCCTGTCAGAGCCCATCCTTCTCTCCAGGGTCACCTCAGGCCTGGGTGAACCTTTGTGTCCAGACCTCACCTTAGGACAGAGGGCCCAACAAGGAGCTGTCCAGTGGGCAATGAGGGAAGGGCTCTGGTCAGCCTGGCTGCCTCACTCCTCTCTGGTGGGAAAGATGGGTATTTTCACCTCTAGATTAGGACAAGACACTCACCTGGTGAAGTGTTTTACTGACTTTCCCTCTTCTTTGTTTCCTGCCCCTCCCCACCGCAGTCCTTTCGGTTTAGCTGCCTAAGTCACAGAGCACGGTAACACCTTGGTTAAGTCTCTCACAACATTAAAAAGGAGGTCTTTTCTTTTCTATTTTACTGGTAAGGAAACAGGCACAGAGAGAGTATGCATGCTGTTAAGTGGCAAACTTGGAACTCAGCTCTGTCTGCTGACAGACTTACTGACTGGTCTTCCCCATCACCACACCTGGTCCTCCCCATCACCACACCTGGCCCTCCCCATCACCACACCTGGTGCCCCTGGTCACTATACCTGGTCCTCCCCATCATGACACTGGGTCTTTCTCATCACCGCCCAATCCTCCGCATCACTACCTTTGGTCCTCCTCCCACTTATGACCTGTGGTTGTTTGTCTTCCTAGAGTTCATCTCCGCAAAGTGACCACAAGCTCCTGCTCAGCTCAGGTCAGGGAGCATTAAAGAATCACCTGGTCAGCCAGGTATGATGCTGGGCCCTGGGGCTTAATGAGTCCCTTCCTCAAGGAACTTACAGTCAAATGAAAGTGAGTGTGGGAATCAACAATTTAAAAAATAGTGTTGATGCCCCCTTGTGGTTCAGGCAGATGAGGCTGCTAAGGTGCAGACCTTATAAAGCCAAGGTCCAGTTTCACAACCCGGGGCAGGTGGGTGGATGGCAAAACCCCCTAAACCCTACTGTCTGCCTCACTCCTCGTTTGTGTGAAGCAGTGCTCCGGTAATACACTTTTGTGTTAACTCACTCGCTCCTCACAGAGCTAGGTGAGGTAACTGGAGCACAGAGAAGTTAAGGAATATGCCCCAGATCACACAGCTAGTAAGTGGGGGAGCTGGGACAATTACAAAGCACAGGACAGTCTGATCAGGGTGCTCTGTGACACAGCACATTTGCACGAGGTACAGGAAGACTGCCAATGGGGAGGAATGAATGGCTCAGGTGTCTGTCAAGGGAGTTCTCCAGAGGAGGTGACAACCGGAACGGTTTTGAAGAATGAATCCAAGAGGAAGCAGAGCATTCCAGACAAAAGACACAGCGTATGCAAACAGAGTCACCACAGGGCCAGGTGTGGGCATGAAAATACGGCCGGTCTGGCTGGCAGATAGTGTGAAGGCAGTGAGCAGTGGCGGGGTGGGGAGTAAGGTGTGCACTGCAGTCAAAGAGAAGCAGTGAGCAGCCTGGCGCAGTGGGATATCATTCTTGTGAGAAGGTGAGCCTCTTGCAGATGAGGGGAGCTGCCAGTGGGTATCAGACAGGGCACTGGCGAGGCAGGATTGATGTTGCAGACCTGGGAGGGCAAGGCATACAGGCAAGCAAAGGGGCCATCAGTTAGTGGTGATGATAGGTATCGCTGATTTCTGCTAAAACCAGCAGCGTTTGTTAGCTTATTGGAGGAGAGCAGAGTCTGGGACAGCATGAGGGCATGTGGGTGACAGGGTGGACACAGGTGCCATCCAAAGTAGACTACGAAACCAGGAGGGATTTTCCTAAGTTTTGCCTCCACCTCAACGCCCCTCTTCAGTGCTCTCAACACAGATCCACCAGAGTTGGAGGGTCAGTATTGCATTAAAAATCAATCCAGAGTGCACCCTGGTGGCCTAGAGGTCTAGAACACCTTGGAGCAGCTCCACAGACATCCCAAGGTCCAGGGTTCAAGACCCGGGGCCAGGGTCTTGAACAACAAATGTGAACAACCGAATGAAAAAAATAAATAGGGCTCTTCCTCCTCTTCTCTCTCCCTTCCTTCCTGTTTGTCTATTCACCTTCATTCCTACCTGTACCCTTCCTTAAAAAAAAAAAAAAAAAAAAATCAATCCAACTGGGAGTGAGGAATGTTACTCAGACCTACTACACCTAGGAACGTGGGCAGGTCCTGTTAAAGGAAGGCCCGCCCATTCTGCGAGCTTCTTAATGTTTGGAGATGCAAAAGCCATGTTAGAGAGAAGTGGTGGTGAGACGGGGTGAAGGCTGGAGAGGCCAGGCAGCAGATACTCAGTCTGGAGGAATAAAATGCTTCTTGTTAGCCACACCTCCCTTCACCGTCTGCTACACTCGCAGATAACGTGGCGAGAGGCTGGTGTGCCGACATGGCAGTGGGGTGCAGTGGGGGAAACTGAGGAACGAGCTGAGTTTCATTGTTGTGCCACAAAGACCCCTATAGTGGACAGAACATGAACACGCCAAGAAGGAAACGAGTCTAGTGCCTCTCAGAGACGAGCAGAAACTCTGGCGCAGGTTCTAGACTTCCTCCAGATGTGGGATTAGACCTGGAGCTAAACTCTTCTCACTCCCCATGGGTCACATTTTACAGGAAGAAGGAACAGCAGGCCAGGCTGCTCCTTCTCCCCAGACAGGTCTAGAATCATCCTTGGAACACCACTTAAAATCCACAGTGTGACCCGCCGCCATTTTGTAGAAGAGACACTGCCAGCCAGCAAGGGGGCACGCACATGACAGTCATAGAGCTGGTCCCTGGCAGAGCTGAGGCTAGCACACACAGCTCCAACCTCTACGAATCAGATTCCACCACAGCCACAGCTGGTCTCAGAAGCAATCACCTCACTATTTTCAAGTCCTGACCTGCCTGCAAGTGTTTTGCGTGGGCTCCGACTTCTAGGCAGATAAGACTCATTGTCAAACAGGATGTCAGCAGCCCCTCATGGGAGAGGAAAAAGTGTGGCTTGTTTGCAATTAGCTTATTTAACTTGGGCAGATGTGACCGACCAGCACATGACCCCCAAAGAAGCCTGCATTAATGAGCGCTAGTTCATTTTATGATTCTATGTCCAGAGACGGTGCCCAACTCCTTAACCAAAGGACACAGTGTCACTTCAGTGCCACCAACTCAGAAGGGGCATGGGTGATGGACAGAGACCTGAGGAGACCCCTCAGCTGCCACAACCCCCCATGCTGGCCCTCTGCAGGCACCCTCCAGCTGTGCTGGAACAAGAAGAAATGCTGCAGCTGTGCAGTGGGACCCCTCACACAGACATCTGTGGGGAATGCTCTGGGAGCCAGACAGTGAGACCAAACCAATGTCACTGGAGTGAGGCTGAGCTGGCGAGTAGAGGGGACATGCAAGGCCTTTCCCCTCACCTATGGGACAGCTCAGTATTGTGGTGTCACCTCTAGGAAGCAGTGCGCAGAGCCAAAGACGAACCTTTGAGACCTAAATCCCTGTGGCAAGGAGCTTCTCCAAATCTTTCTGGAACGTGACACCAGGTACACAGATACTCTACCCAGCCTCCCCTGCGCCGGCTGTGGCTGGAGATTTGGGAAACATGGGACCAATCTCCAAGGTTCCCCTGGCACTTAGCAGACACTGTGGCCCTTAGCTTCTGAGGCAGGGATGCACTCATGTTCCAGAAGAGAATTACTGCTGGGCTGGGCTGGGCTCTGGGCTCTGGGCTCTGGGCCCACTGCAAGGGGGCGGCGAGGAAAGGACGGTAGGGCACTGCAGGCAGGAGCTGGCTGGGCCCTCATAGGGGGCTCTCCCTAAGACGTGGTTCTGAAGGAATTTGGGGCATTACACCCTGGGAAAGAGTCCACCACCAGCTGACACAGCCAAGGCTGGACTCTGCACTGTTTTCCTCCTTGCCTCCGGGCTGCAGTCTTGGCCAATAGCCCGTCCCCCACTGTTCACAGACTAAGGGGAAGCCAACATTATCATCCTCACCCTCTCCCGGATTCCCTTATCTTCACTAAGTCATGTTTTTGATTCCTTTTCCCTTTTGTTGTTCATGGG
The DNA here is from genome assembly GCA_004363575.1 of Solenodon paradoxus. NCBI lineage: Eukaryota > Metazoa > Chordata > Mammalia > Eulipotyphla > Solenodontidae > Solenodon > Solenodon paradoxus. The sequence continues at coordinate 129,025 of RJWH01001062.1, forward strand.
GAAAACGCGGACCCTGTGGCTCAAGGGCATCTTCCCACCCCAGGAAGGGCAAGGCTGCTTGGGCAGTGGGGCTGGAGGCACACTCAGGGACAGACCCTGAGCAGAGAGGATTTTCAGAGCCCAGCTGGCCACAGCCGGTTCCACCCTGCCCATTTGTTATTTATGCAGCCCAGGAGTCGTTCCAGCCCCCTCCCCTTAGCTGCCCCAGCTAGGCCATCGATCGCCCTAATGGCAAGGCTCTGCAGTGGCTGGCCTGAGCTGCCCCCTCCCCAAGCCATCCTGTGGCCACTAATTAGCTAAGGTTCAGAGACTCCATTTCACAAATGGGGAACTGGGCCCCAGGGGACCCTGCTGGGAAGTGAGAGGGGGCTAAGCTTAGCCTCATGGCTCCCCTCCCACCCCCTCCCCACCCCCCCCACCCTCACACTCTCTCTGGCTGACTCTGTCATTGACTCAAGACTAAACAGTGCAGGGGTGTGTGTGGTGTGTGTGTGTGTGGTGTATGTGGGGGGTGGGGGGTGTGAGCTGTGTGTGTGGCATGTGTATGTGTGGTACATGTGTGTATGTTGTGTGTATATGTGTGGTGTGTGTGATATGCATGTTGTGTGTGTGGTATGTGTGGTGTGGGAGTATGTGTGGTATGTGAGGTGTGTATGTGTGTGTTGTGTATTCCCGGAACTACAAACGCTGACAGAGGCCCAGAGTGGGCCCGTGGGATGTGAGCTCTTTCCTCAGCCCCAGATGAGCAGGAGTCTGCACAGCGGCTGCTCCAGAATTCTTGCAGAGGAAGGGAACAGAGGTAGCAATCTCCTTGGAAGGAAGCTGGAGAAACTGAACTTGAACTGCAGTGCATATACACTTCAACTAGATGGGTTTCTGAGTGACTGCGGGGTCTAATGATGGAGATTCTGGGGCAGGGGTCTCTAAAGTTCTTCAAGCCTCTTTCCGCTCCACCACTGGTGCTTTGAGCTGAAGGCTTTGCCCCCTGACATACGCAGCCCTTGAATCAACTGTGGGTGCTGAGGCTAGGTCACTATAACTGTGGATGGGTGGAGAAGGCTAAGGGGCATATCCTGTGGGGTGGGGGATCAAGGTACCTAGCATTTACTAGGGACAAAATTAGGTGATAATGTCCAGTGTTAGAAGTCTTGGATGAGAAAACCCACATGTAATCCCAAGGACAGCAGTCAGGCTCAGATTAGGAGTGATGGAGGCAGAAGGAAAGAGGGGGAGATACTCTGCTAAAAGATATTTGAATCACAAGCAGCCTCCCTTCCCACCCCTCCTCTGCCTGGACAGAGACGAGGCTGACCCCTTGGAGCTACAGTTCAAATAGTGCAGCCCTGGAAGCCCACAAGATCCTCTCCAGGCTGCCCAAAGTCTCCATTTAGGGGATGAGAGGTAAGTTTTACTTGGAGGAATGCAGGAGTCTAGATCCCATTAAATCCCAGAGAGAAACCTGGCAGAACTAACCACATTGTGAAACCAGCTACGTAAAATGTTCAGCACTGTTCACAACACCATTTGTTTTGTGGTCTTGCACAAATATTAAATTACTCATCAAAACAGCATCAGAACCAACCACTACCACAGCCCCAGTGATCTGTGGTCCTGGGAACACGGGTGCTCCCTGCTCAGAGACAGACTCTTAGTGTGGGGTGGGAGGGGACATCAGACTTGCTCCCAGTTTCCTGGCAGGGTCACACCTCCAGGGAGTGATGGCTCAGGGACTGGGTTCCTGAGGCCGTTCCAGGAAGCAACTGAAATTGGCTTGAGAGTGAAAACTGTCGTGTCCCCCCCCCCACACACACACACAAATGACCCATAGCCTCTGAGCCAGCGATGGGCGCTTCCTACAAAGGTCTGGGCTGTGAGCTCCTCTTCCTCTGGCACCTTCCAGTCCCATTTATAAGTGCAATTGGCTACTGACATCTGGGAGTCGCCTCTGAGCTAGAGACTGGGAAGCTGGGGCTAAAAGACGGGTTCCTGGGTGCTCTGATCCAACCCACCACCCCTTCCAAGGATCAATCCTTTAGAAACAGGATGCTCCATCCACCTCCCCATTCTCCTCTCCACCCCACCCCACTCTCTGCGGATCTCCAGCCCAGTTTAGTGCCTCCTCTCCAGTTTTTCTATGCAGTACTGGAGTCTCCTTTCCCTCGGCTCAGATTTAAAAAAACAACTTTTTTCAAGGTAAAGTTGGAAGGGAAGCCAACATCCCTCCGCTAGGGCAGACACAGACCCTCCCCGCTCTTCCTCCCCGCCTGAGCCCTGCAGAGGCTGGCGGCCCCATTCTCTCCGCGATTCGGGTTGCTAGTTGGTGGAAGGGGGAGGACGGAGGTAGGACACCGCTCCGCGCGCCGGTGAAGTGGCTGGAATTGGCAGTGGGGGTCTCAGAAGGCTATTTTTGGAGGAGATGGGGCTTTGCTCTCCGCTTCGGAGTCTGGCTCCATCCGACCCAGCTGGGTTTCTACCACCGTCACTACCTCCAGTCCGCACCCAGCCCCCACCTGCCTTGGAGCCTTTCCACCGAGAACACATCCCCCCACCCGGTGCGCCAGGGGTCCCACCCCAGCCCTACAAGCCCTCGCACAGAGCCGACCCTAACCCAGGCTGGGGTCCGCATTTCCAGGGAAGTCAGCGCAGCGTGAAATGGGGCGAGGCCAAGGTCAAAAAGGAAGGCAGAGGGGACGGCAACTTAGGGTAGTGGTGGAGGGTCCTTAGGCCCCGGGCTCCCTCCCAGTCGGACGTCCGGCAGCGCGGGAGGCGCACTCACCGCCGGGACCACTTGGCCGACGGCCTCCCGAAGGGCCGCTTCCACAGCACGCCATAGAGCTGCACTTTGGTGCTGATGTCCAGCGCGTCCGAGTCGGCCTGCTCCAGGGACGGAGAGGGGGACACCGAGTTAGACTTGGACGCGAACATCCTGCCTCAGCCAGACAGCCGAGGCCCGGCCCCGCCGCTCCCCGGGACCGGGTCGAACGCGGGGCTCCGGACGCGGGCGGGCCTGCGGCGGCGGCAGGCTGCGGGGAGGCAGAATCGGCGGCGGCTCTGGGCGCTGTCGGGGCGCTTCCCACCCGCCGAGCCGCGGAGCCGCCCAGGCTGGGAGCTGCGGCATTAAAGTGCGAGACGCGGCAGCGCGCTGCGAGCGGGGCGCGGGGTTCCAGCCTGCAGCCCCCGCCCGGCATTGGGGCGGGCGGGGCGGGAACGCTTCCAGCCGGCAGCGTCGCCCCCTCCCCGCTACAGCCCCAATTCCGGCGGCCCGGATTGGCTGGGAGGGGCAGGTGAGCGGGCTGGAGGCCGGCCGCGAGCGCCAATCAGTGCGAGCGCCTGTTGAGGGCCAGGCCCCGTGCGTCCGGAAGGTCTCGGCGGGTCGCCCTGCCCCGCGGAGGCGTTGGTCACAGCACTTCCCCACCCTCACCCAAGCTCCACGCGCCAATCACTTCCCCGACTTCCCTCTCTCGAGCAGCGCCTACGTGGAAACTGGGAGATGTCTGCTGTGTGATGGACTTGGAGTCACTCCTGCAGCTACCTGCTCGCCTCTGGGCAGGGGTGTTAGACGTCAGACAACCGGACTTGGAATCCCAACTCGGTCCTTCCATGGCTCTGAGAGCCGGCGGCGAGCCTTACTTCCTCACCTGTAAGGAGGACATGCCTGTGCCTCCGGGGACAGGGCGGTGGCCAGGTAAGACTTAGGCGAGTGCCCGAAGCGCCCGCCGGAGAGGTGGCGCCACCGGTGCAGGTGGCCTCTCCGTCCCTCTCCTCCCCGCCCCGTCAAGTAGGTTTCTCGCGGCTCCGCCGCCGCCTCTCCGGGATCAGGTTTCTTTTCCCAGAACTTGGCCGTCTGCGTTGGCATTTGGCACCGCTGTCATTCCCGAACGCTCAGTGCAGTTTATGTCCGTGATTTATCTGCGCGCCTGGCCATGCCCCCAGGGGCCCGCCACTACCTCAATTTCCGCTCCTCTCGGCACCGGATCCTGGTCATCCGCTCCTTTCTGGCCCCGGCAGTTGTCTGTCCGGCCCCTGGGGACCGCCGCGGAAAGGCTGCTTGAGCCGCGCTGGCAGCGGGCTCCAAGCCAGAGGCTACGAAGTGAGTTTGCGCAGTAAGAGGCTGCCCTCCAGACCCCGCGGCTGAGGCTCTTCGCTGGACGCAGAGCCGCGGGCCTGCTCTGGGGGTTCTGGGTCCATCTGAGCTCCTGGGAAAACCACTTCCACATTTAGGGTCCCCGATTCTTCTTTTGTAAAATAATGCAGTGGAGTGGAACAGAAGTTTGCAAACTGGGATGCAAGTGCCTGAGAACCAAATTACTTTATACTTTATTAACTTGCCCGATTAAAACGATCGAAGTGTAATTATTAAATGATAAAATGCACGGATCTTAAATATCTGCAAGATGCAGAACTTTTCTGTCACCGGAGTTTCCTATGCTCTTAGTTAACTCCAGGTCTCCCACCGCCCAGGCAACCACTTTTTCAGACTTACCAACATTTACATAATTTGTAAACTTTTGAATTTTAATGCCAAATTGGCATTCTTCCAGAGCCACTGTCCCCTCTTGTCCTTTTCTCAGGCCATTTCTTACCTGCCTAGTTCCTCTTTGTAGGAATTTTTTCTTTTTGAGTTTGCACCCCTCACTAGATGGCCCCTCAGACCCTCCTGGGTCTACCATTTTATGAGTTTAGTTAAGAACAAGCCTCCCACAGGACTCCCACACCCCCACACCCCTCACCAACACCCAGTTTTCCAAGCCCAGGTGGCATCCCTTGCTGTTCGGTGTCCAGAGGGCCCATGTGAATGCCCTGTGCCTCTCTCCAGCCTCACACGTCCCTGCAGAGCGTCTCAGGCCAGGCCTTAGCTCAGGGCCCAGACTGGGTCCCACCAGCTGGGAGAAGTCAGAACTAGGAAAAGCCCGTGTGTAGAATGCAAGGTGGGCTTTTTGACCATTTTTTGACACATAGTCTGTTACTTGGAACATATCCCCTTTAGGAGTCCTGTTTTTCCTAGATGAAAGCTAGAAAACTGGTATTAGAAGCCAGTGGGGTACAGCTCACTGGCCAGGGTGCCAGGACAGGACTTTGAGTTGCAGGTGACAATCATGACGAAAAAGTATTGCTCCCTGGTGGCTCATGTGCTAATCCAGCAGCCAGGGCCTAGAGGATGTAAAGCCCAAGAACCCAGGTGTGAGAGGGGTCAGGAAGGTGGAGCAAGTAAATTATTTATAAATAAATAAAGTCCTCCCTCCCTCCCTTCCTCCCTTTCCTCCTTCCTTCCTTCCCTCTTTCCCTCCCTCCCTTCCTTCTTTTCTTCCCTCTCTTCTTCCCTCCCTCCCTTCTTTCCTTCCTTCCTTCTTTTTCCATTCTTCCTTCCTTTTTACCTTTTCTCCCTTCCTTCCTCTCTTGAAAAAAAAAGAAGCATGCACAGGCATCAATGTCTCAAGAGGAACTGGTGCCAAAGACATCTGACTTACTTGGGGGTCCACTGTGATACAAGCCTGTGCTCCCAACATGGCAGCATTGGCACTGGCTGGATGGTAGTCATTGCAGTAGGTGGAACCCTGGCTGCACACACGGAACATCAAGCACTTGGTGACAGCAGCAACTTCCTTGTTCAGTTGCTTCCGCAGTATGATTTTGGGTACCATTCCCGGAAGCTTCATCTCAGGTCAAGTCTGAATCTCTAGTCTTGCCAATATCCTTTTAATAAATTAACTCCTTTTCTGCATAGTTAGGCCGCTACCCTCTTTGGCTGCTTGTGATGAAGCACTAGTGACAAGCTCATGAGCCAGAGTAGGGGAGAGAGGGAGGGTACTTGGATTCATTCTTAAGTCCTTCCTTTCCAAGAAGAAGGACTGAGAGGGCCCAGGTTTCTTCAGTGAAACAATAGAACACAAGTCTCTTCCATGGCAAAGAGACACCAATCTTTTGCCCATTCCCTCTGCATACAGGCCATCTGAACAGACCGCAGCTCTCCTGGCGAAGGCTGGGTGGAAAGCTTACCCTGAGGCAAACAGCATGAGTTTGATCTGCCACTAGTGGCCCTGCTTCCCTCAGCTAACCTGCGCAATCTTTCTAAGTCAGCTTCAGGAGAAGCTGTTTCCATTGTGTTCTCTCCCTCTGCTGGTGGGAGTGCCAAATGCCTGCGTGTGGTTTTGCAGAAGACAAAACAAGCTGGGCACCAACGCAGTGCCCCAGACTAGGGGCCAAGACTGCCCAATCTTATCACGGCCAGAGACCAGTCGGAGGTGGAAAGTCAGGGTCCTGAGAGCTCCCCCATGCCCAGACACAGAGCTAACAGTCTAAATACTGTACTGTCATCTTAGTCCAACCCCAATGAGATACGTGTCATTTTAAAATTTCCAGATGAGAAAACTGAAGTTCAAAAAGGTGGTCTACCCAAGATCACTCAGCTAGTAGTTTCCTGGCACACGTTAGGTGTGCAGGTATGGATGGAGTGAGGGAAAGTGGCAGGCTCAGCTCGGTGGTTCGGTCTGACTCCTAAGCCCACATGCATTACAGCATACTGCCACGTGAAGTGCAGTCTGGGAAAATGGTTGAGCTTCCTTTCAGCCTTGCCTTTTTCTCCTAATAATTTCTCTCAATGGCCAACTCACTTAAGCCTTCAAGTTTCTGCAGAACTGAAGCTACAATTCTACTTACACTACGAAATTCCAGCCTCTCAGCTGTGCTCAGGGAGAATGCACATACATTTTCTTTTTCTTTGAGTTTTTAGTTTATACAGCATGGTTCTCTAAAGGCATACAAGATAATGGTTTAATATATGAATATATTGGGACATGCTGCTACAGTCAAGTTAGCACATCCATTTCCTCGGTTACATTTATGTGTGTGCACGCACACATGGCTGCATGCGATGAGATGTTGTCACATCTGTTCTCTCAGCACATGTCTAGTGCACTACATGCTAGTCCAGTACGACTAGCATAGCCTCTAATATACATTAGAGGCACAGGATTTATTCATCTTTTAACTGAAAGTTCGTACCCTAGACCGACATTTCCTTGTTTCCCCACCCCTGCAGCCCCTGGTCACCACCATTCTGATTGATGCTCTGGACACGAGTTCGATTTTCTTAAATTCCACATATACGTGCGATTATGCAGTTTTTGTCTTTCTCTGTCTAGCTTATTTCACTTTAGCGTAACGTCTCCCAGCTTCATCCCTGGTGTTTCCAAATGGCAGGATTTTCTTCTTTTTCTGGTTGAATCATATCTTGTGTTATGTACTTACCACATTTTCTTTATCCATTTTGTCATCAATGGATACTTAGGTAGTTTGCACATCTCAGCTGTTGTGAATAGCGCTGTAAGGAACACAGGAGCGCAGCTGCAGTTTTACTCTCCACCGTTCCAGCTATCTGCCATCAACCACAGTCCAAAAATGTTACATATAGTAAGAGATTTGGGGAGGTCACATTCATATAATTTTTATTACAGTATATATATATGTATATATATCACATAGGTGTATATTAAAAAAATAGCAGATGGAATAAAGGAAGAAAGAGGAAAAAGAAGCATTTTTTTTTTAGTTAGTTGTGTATTTTGGTTACTTTCCTTCCACCCCCTTGGGCGTTATGTGGTCCACACCCCCAGCCGTCTCAGACACCACAAGGGCATGCCCTATAGTATATTTTTATACTTGTTCTGTATTATTATTGGTTACTGTTCATCTCTTACTGTGCCTAAATGATAAATGAAATTTATCATAGGTGTGACTGTATAGGACAAAATAGTGCATTACAGCATTTGGTCCTAGCTACAGTTTCAGGCATTCACTGGGGACCTGGGGCTGGATGCCCTGAGAATAGGGGGTCTGCTGTATCTTTGCAGACGGGAATGAAGGCGAGAAGTTCAGGCAGGCGGGAAGAAAAAGCACTTTATTTTATTTAGTGTTCATGCCGACTGCTCACCCTGGCCCCAGGACGTGGCCGGGATCCTTGGAATGCACACAGACCTAGCTGTCCGCTAAAGGCAGCGGACCAAACTGCCATCTGAACAGGCCACCAGGGGCACCAATTTTCGGTTTTTTTTTTTTTTTTTTTTTCCTTTTTTTAGAGGAAAGCAGACAGCAGGAATGAAGGCAGGAAGGAAGAAAGGAGGATTAGCTTTTTATTTAGCTAGTTGCTCACTTTCAGTTGGTCCTCTTCCCTCCAGCTCCCAGGCCACAGACCAGAGTTCCTTGGGCTTTACATGACCCTGCCCCAGCCACCGGCTTAGCACCTGCACCACCAGAGCACACATGTGACAGCAATCTTTTGATGGCAGGCTTGTCACCTGCTCTTAGAGTTCAGGTGGGTTTGAGTCGAGCCTTTGCCATTAGCTGGTGAACTGCGGGTAATCACCGGACTTCTCTGGGTACCCAACTTGCTTCATGTGGCCCTCTTTCCACTTGGACTTTACAACAGTCTTTTCCAAAGACTCTCTCCCCTCCTCTGGCCGGATCCCCCATGCAATCCTGCTTTACCACCATTACTCGTGATCATTTCAAGGCCAAAGCTGATTAAGTGAACCTCTTCTGTCAAACCCTTCACTGGATCTTCATTTATGAGTCAAGCTTCCAACTCCAGACATGGACTTTTGACACCCTTGACAATCTGGTCCCCACCTATCACTTTCCCTGACACCGTCTACTCCAGCCACACTGGTTCTGATAATCTGAGAAGCCTCCATGCTCTTCCCCATCTTTTCACATGCTGCTGCCTCAGTCTAGAATGTTTTTCTTCTTATCGTTGGAAATCCCACTTCAACACCCTACTCTTTGGTGAAGCCTGTTCTGGCACCCTTCCTTCTTCCCTCTTGAAGAGACAGACATTAGCAATTTTTTTGAGTTTTGTTCCTACTTGGACAGCATTTTCTAAGGATTGGGATTAGGACCCTTTCTGAGCTGAAGGGCTTGGTTACCCACCAAGGGAACCTGAGAGGGAGGGGAGGCGGGAGATGAGGGCATTACATGCAGGCTCGAAGCCAGTGGGCCAAAGGACCAAGAGGGTGGTGGAACCAAGAGCCATTTGTGGGCACAGACCAAAGCGCCTTATCTCTGGCAGCTTGCATTTGAGATGTCCTGAGACGGGGAGTCCCTTGCCCTAGGCTGGATAGTTCTGTTGTCATCAACAGGAACAGACTCTCTGTCCTCTCACTGCCCAACAGTGGCTCACACCCAGTTCAATGTAGAGGAGCTCCCGGGGGTGGCCTAAGGACCTTGCTGCTCTGTCAGCCCACAGCTGCTTCATAGCACAAGCACCGGCTCCTGGCACCCAAGGCACCTCCGTGGGCAGCACACTGCTCAGACACCGACGGTATTCCGTGTTGGTCCTTGTGGGGGAGGTTCATTTGGCTTCTAAGAGCAGTATGTTTCATTAGGGGAGGCGGGCTATGTTCAGTCTGGTCAACAAGCCCATGGTCACTTATTGTTAAAATCCCACACTCCCAGAATGTTTAGGGGAGGTGCTGGTTTCTCATCCAGAACAGAATTAGCAATTCATAAGACCTGTTGCCAGGGCTGGGTACCGCTGTTACCTCCATCTTCGCTCAATAAAAAGACCTTGAGCAAGTTACTGTGAACACCTGTGGCTTCACATATTAAGACTGTCAGCATCACGCTATCCTTGGAATACTGTTTTCTGTTTTCTCCAAGTCCTGAGCAGGGCAACGGCCCAGGCAGAAGAGAACAGAACATAGGTTTGTTTCACATTCCTCCTCCCTTCACCCAGGGGAAGACCCACTTAATACAGGGGCTAAAGAGCTGGAAGGAAACAAGAGGTGGAGGGTGGAAGCGTTGATGAGACAGTGGTCACAGGGAGGAGTACAGAGAGAAAGAGTGGGTGGGGGCACTTCCTGTTCAGAGGGCACAGGAGGCTGGTGAGGGAGAGCCGAAGGACAGAAGAGGATTGGGCATCCCTCCCAGGTTGGGTCAGATCGTCATACAACTCTAACACACTTTCAGACGTGGAACGAGGGAGTCTTTGGCCCTGGCCTAGAAGCGGGGGAGGCAACCAGGGATTAGGGAGGGGATAAATCATGAGTTCCACCTTGAGGAGTCAGAGGGGTCTGGAGGATGCAGACGGCCACAACCGCAAGTCATCTGCGTGGTGAGAGAACTCACCTGGGAAGTGGCCGCCATTGAAGAGGAGGCAAGATCCTGGCTCATTCCAACTATCTGTAGAATTTTAAATCTGGAAGCTTCCAAGTCAGCCAGGGAACAACATGTCTTGCACTCGCATCTGGTCTTCTCTCCCCTTCAGCTGGTCGGCCTTCTAGAACCACAGTCTTGGTGCCACCTGCCTTTGGCACAGAGGCCCTCCTGCCCAGAGAGCCCGCCCCACATCCGTCACTGGCTCCGCTCCTCTGCTCAGCCTGCACCTTCAGCACAGGACCGACTCCCTCTGGGTCCCTCCCTGCCCCCACTCTGCGTTCCAGCCCCCAGGTGTCCCCTGTGCTTCCTGTCTCCCAGGATTAGCTCACTGGCATGTCTGTCTGACTCCTCACCAAAGCGCCAGCTCTTAAAGGGATGGAATTGGCTGACTCCCTTCACTCAGCACCTCGGTCTGCCTGGTCGAGGATGGGCTTATGAAGGCAGTGGAATGAAGAGGGGTTAAGTGTGGGGGTGGGGGGTTCGGTTTACTTCCAGTTGCCCCCCTGCAGAATATAGGATCTATGTCCTCCTGCACCTGACAACACTTGAAGTACATGAGGGTTATCAACTTCCCTCAGGGCGCCCTGGAGGAGTGGCGGTTATATCCCAAGGTCACAGGTTCACATTCTGGTTCTGTCGGGGCACAACCAAAATTAACTCATTACAATAAAGTGCTCCCTATTCCTTCCTACCTGTCTCTGCTCGCCATCATTCCTGCCTGTATCTTTAAAAAAAACAAAAACAAAAAATTTCCCTCGAGTATTTCAGACACAGGGAAATAATCTTTTTCCCTCCACACAGCTATAAATGAAGTAACCAGAGCGGGACTCATTCTTTCATGCACCTTTCTACCCAAAATTTTTAAGAGAGCATGGCTCTCACATTGCAACAGAAATCAGTAGCTGAACCAGAAACGGGAATCCAGATTTTCAGTTCCCTGAATGTCATGCATTACCATACTCAGGTTAGTTACTCCTGAACCTAGTTCCTTTCCCACCTGTACACTTAAGTCCCTTCCCCTATCTGACGCCTAACCTCTGCAAACTCCCCACAGCCCTCACCCCAGTGTGTGACAAAGGCAGCGAGAGACCAACACCAGCATCTGGTGGGGGGAAGAGCCAAGGTTGTGGGGCAAGTGCCCCTCAGGGCCAAGTCATTTGAGAAGCTAGCTTCCTGGAGAGTGTACTTTAGCAGGAGAGAGGGGCAACATAAAGACTTAGAAAAGCAGATTAAAAGGTGATCAGTGCTACTGAAAAGAAATAGAGACGGGTGGAACAGATTAGTTTTAAATAGGGTGGGCACAGAAGGGCCCAATGGAGGAAACACTGAATGAAGCCCTCGTGGTGGTGCACCTGGTGGAGCAGTGTTTAGGTCAGTCACTCCCAAAGGAGCAAACACATACACCTGGGATCGAGACCCAGGTCTGTGAGAAAACCAGTATGAACAACGAAATACAGATGCTTTCTCCTCCTTCCTCTTTCTACCTATTAGCCTTCATTCCGGCCTGTACCCTTCCTCGAAAAAAAAAAAAGGATCTGGAGGTGAGGCGGGTGGGAGCATTCCAAACTTCGGAATGAGACACTAAGGTGGGCAAGCAGGCAGGCAGCGGGCAGGTGGGCAGGCAGGAAGAGAGAGGAGGAAGGAACATTTTTTTTAGTTGTTCATCTTGGCTGTTCCCCCGCCTGCCCAGGATGTGAACCCAGATCTTTAGGATCCATATGGTTTGTGCCTGCTGGTGGTGGTGGACTTAACCACTCTTCCACCAGGGAGAACTGGTTGCTGATTTCTTACATTTAAAAAATTCCACTGATGCAGTTCTAGCTTGTAAGGATTGCTGACTATTTTTAATTAAACATATATATGCACACACATTGTATACATGCATACATTGCAGATACAAAGATGTGTGTGCATCTGCTTGAGGGGAAGATTTTGATCTCAGGGCAGCAAGATGAAAGGGCTGTTACTTCTACTTAACAATGCTGAATTCCTGAGACCTCAAGTCCAGTGCTCGAATGACGCCGGCACTTGACTGGAAGGGCTTCTGGAAAGGGCAGCATCACAACTACCAAGTCCTTTCTGCCCTTTTCTTCTTTAGAAGTTTCCAGGGAGTGTGTAACACTTTTTTTTTTTTTTTGGTGGGGGTGAGGTGGGGGCACAGTCTTACAAGTAGTTTATACCTAATGGTGGCATGTACAAAACACAGAGAAAACCCACACAAAGTGGCCCGGTAACAATGAAATCTAGTGATTAAATACACAAACTGTACATTTAAATGACACACAGCCGCACACAGTGCGTATCTGTTAAAAAACAAGCTGCAGGACTGCATTTCACTCAGGGAGAAAACACCTGATTCATAAACTGCACTTTGACTAAATCTCCATTTCCAGGACCCGCTGCCCTTCACAGTGAAAACTCATCTCTGTGATGGGGCTCTGCTGACCGCTGCTTTTCTGGGAGCAGGCAGCACCCTTCCTAAGTAATATTCATGGCAACAGTGGTGTGGCTGACATGCCAATTGTTGTCATCTAAACATGGTTTTTTTTTTTTAATGTAAACAATTTTTTATATTTTTACACATTAAAATAAATTCACATGTAAGTTCCCCATTCCTCATATATATGTCAACACACCCTTCCCTCCACCAAATCACTGTCTTCACCACTGTCCAGTGGGCTCCGTCACCATTTCTTGCCCCCCTCGACTCTCCTGTCCCATTCCCTACTGGCAACCTCAGTTTCAAACAGGAAGTTCTTTGTAAAAGATACAAACAGGTATTTGTATCTTTGGTGCAGATCCCAACCTCCCCTCCTTTCCCCTCTCCCTACAGTAGACTCATCTTTCCACTGCCCTCAAAGTTTTTCTTTCCAGAAAGTTGGTCACATGTACATCAAGTGTTTGTCAAACAGAAAAACAAAGTGCTTAGAGAATAATGAGCCATCACATAAGATGTGCACTAATAAAAATTTATTATCATAAAACAAATCAGTAAACTGCAAAAAAATTTTTTAACCATTCACAATTGAAGTGGAAAGAGACAAAATTAATAAGACAGCCATCCATGGAATGATTTCATGTTTACAAAGTATCCAGAAAAGGGGACATTTAAAATAACTATACAGGCTACTGAACCAGGGGAACTGCAAGGGAACCCCACGAGACATCCAACTTGCTAGAAGATGCTATCACAAAAAAGATCGAAGTCAATCTCCTTATGTTAGGCTGAGCATACCTAGAAAATTCCGAATGCTTATCTTTTCCTACAAGTCACAGACCTCCCTCAGGTCTCCTCTAGGTGTCTGAGCCACGAAGGGTCTATATCATGGTTTCAGTTTCGTGTATCTCCAACAGTGCTCTTTGAGCAATGTGGCCCATTGTGTATTAAGCAGAAATTTCTACTGCAAGGACGGTTCCCCTGTTGAACATTTGCTGAGGGTTCTCATCTTGCATTATAGCAATGTTGGATGAATCTGGTCATATTCTTAAGTCTCCTAAGAGTCCCAGGGGCCCCATAGGGAGGAATGTTCTTTGGTGGCTTATGCCATTGACATACAGTTCCCACGTTCAGTGCCTAGTCACCATGTATCTGAGGGGCTTAATACATGCCAATGCTGGGGTATGTCTTCCTAGATCTAATCCTTGAAAAAGAGGAAAAAAAAGGCAGTGACACTTAGAGGCAGGCCAATAAAAAATACAATTACATTTTCTCCTTTCTACAAAGAATTGACCACTCAAAATGGCCACCTCTTTCCCTTTTCTAATGATTCAAAATACAGGCACAGGGCTGACTCAGCTGTTTTGAATAGGGAAATACAAGGGTAAAGTGGGGCATGGAGGGTGCACATTGCCTCTGTAGGTGTTACCATTTCTGAGTCTCTAGATTCCAGTGCAGAATCTTTGCCTTAAGAAATCTGGCCAACAATATGCACGGGAAAGTCATCAGACCTAAAATATGGCTGCTTTGGGGAAGTGGGGACTAAAAGGCAATTCACTGGGGAACAAGTAAGGAGAATGGCTGGGTAGTTTTTGTCAACTTAAATTGTCATTTAAGAGTATACTCAGAATCTGAAGTCTATCCCTACCAAGGAAAGGGAGTCAAATTGCAATTAAGATTAACTTTGGTTAAGAGGAAGGAAGGAAAGACCATGCTTTTACCATCAACTGTATCTCTTTGGTGGCCAGTAATTCCACCTGTAATCATGGTGGCAACTTAAGTATTGCCAATGTCTTCAAATGTGTGAGTGCATTAAGGCATCCACATCTTAGGAAGCAATTTTAAATAAGAGGAAAACGCAACTGAGATGTGCTAATAAGGAACGATCAATGTGACCTCTCTGGGACACTGTCCACCACGAGTAAGTTCTTCCCCCAGTGAAGAAGGTCTTCACCATGCTGCTCGGTTCCCCGTCGCATGAAGATGTACTTGAGCCCTATAGATTAGTATGGCTATTTCTACCTGCTGACCAGGAGAGAAATGAGGGCTTCCTGAGGCAGCAGCTTTAAAGTCTGGGAAAGCCCAGAGTCTGTGAGAGCTGACAGGCCTCAAAAAGTTTGCTTGTTAACATGAGGTCCACAGGGGAAGGCAAATTTAGAAGTCAGATGGTTCAATCTTTGCCAGAGTTCAAGGCCATACCAGTAAGATATCTAGCCAAACTTTGAAGCGCGATGGCAAGGCACTACTGAGAGGCCATCAGGACACATTTCTAATCATTGCACACAAAAATATGATAGAAAGTACTACCATCCAAAGCAAACAGTCACTAAAGTGTGCTATTTAACAGAGTAAATTTCAGGGAGAATCAAGGCAACCAGGTCACTTTGAAGGACCAGATGAAAACTTATGACTCTCAAAAGTCAGAGGTGTTGTCAGGAAAATCACTCAGACTGTCCACGCTGCACCTTCAGTGGTTTTAATAGTGTGTGCAATGGTTGCAGCCACTATACAGAACCATCATCTTATTGATGCTACTCTGGTCTACAGCCAGCAGAGGGCTTGAAAATTCTCTATAACGGCTGCTGACCCAGTGACAAATCTAGGAAAGAAATAAAGAAATCATAGGCATGCTGGCTTATGCATCATATAAAATGTTTTACAAACTCTTAAATCCACTGCCCTGAAGAAAACAGTCTTGGTTCCTTCTTTATGTAATGTGTTTTGAAATGGTACAGAAAATTAAAATAAATTAATGATATAATATTATACACTTATTTGAACATAAGGTGTACAGGGATTTTGGCAAATACAGGAAAATTATCCTTGTTTGTTAAACACTTTTACTATCTCAATTGTTTAAAATTACCAGAATATTAGTGATTGTGTCATCTCACATATGAGGAAGTGATATTTTGAGCTGCATTTGACACAAAGGTAACTTCACTGAAGGGAATACAGAATCGAAACGATATTATCCTCATCATCGCAGTTCAAGAAGTGGTTGTCCTTATGAGACTCGACTCACACAAATACTAACATTGCCACCAGCAGTAGGCAGCATATTGTAGGGAGGAGGGGCTGGAGGGGAAAGTTAGGAGAAAATCATGGGAAAGATGAAGAGATGGGAGACATGATTTCAATGTGTTTTAAATCAACAGGCAAACACTGGCCATTTGTGACACATCTTGACTTTCTTCACTGCTACAGATGCTTATGTGACACTGACATGGCACTCCCCAGGGGGCACCATATAATTTACCAGTGGGACTGCTGGTCTGGTAAGATACAAGAAAAAGAAAAAAAAAAGAATAGCATCGGTTTTGGTACTCTTTTAAAATGTTTCCACAAAGGTGTCAGCAACTTTTTAAAATTTGAAATTTAACAACTTTTAATCCCCAAAGATACTTTGGGATCTGATCATTCTCGAAGGAAAGCCTAGGCCCGAACCAACTAGAACTTGGCTCCTCTATAAGAAAATACTGGAGGCAGGTATTCTGCAAAGAAGAACGTGAAAAGAAATGCTACCAAATACTAGTCACCTCTTTAGAAGCCAGTCCAGCCCTGTTGCTCCATTTGCTAGAATGGCAAGCTCTGTTTGGAGGCACAAGCAAAAGGAGGTGTGCAAGTCTGTCCAGACATCCCCTTTCACTGGACATCTCCTTTGAGTCAGTTTTTACTGTGTCTTGCCATCATTTTCCTGACTAACTTCAATTGACTACAATTGTCTTTAGCATCTAAGACAGTGAGCGTTATGACCTCCTATCAAGGCATGTGGCATAGATGCTAAAGCACCAGCCTTACACGGTGAGAACCATGTTAAAAATCTGTAGATAAAGTGGTAGAGCCTCAAAACTAAAAAAGAGATTTAGCTTAATTACAGAACACTGTATTTTCATAATGACTATTTCATTGTGAGTATGAAGTTCTCCACTTTTCCTTAAAACTAAATTCCA
This sequence comes from Solenodon paradoxus, assembly GCA_004363575.1. Classification (NCBI taxonomy): domain Eukaryota; kingdom Metazoa; phylum Chordata; class Mammalia; order Eulipotyphla; family Solenodontidae; genus Solenodon; species Solenodon paradoxus. The sequence goes on from RJWH01001062.1 coordinate 145,567, forward strand.
TCTTCCCTGAGAATAGGGTTAAGAGAAACATCAAAACTCAAAATGCCATGGGCCCTTTGGAAGACACCACCACAGAACATCTATATCCAGTCATCATGTGTTGTTTCTACTCTAAAAGCTTTCGGTTACTCCAGCTTGCACTCTCACCTCCCTCCAGACCCTAGGAATACAGGTGGAGATGAGCAAGGTGAGACAAGAGACTGAGGAAGTGAGCAGCTGTCACGTGCTGGCTGTTCTCACGGTGGCAAACGGCCATGGACTGAGGCTGGAACCTGAACATTTAATGCTGGTGTCCTACTGACAGGATGAGTGGGATGAGGCAACCCAGAACCAGGGCGGCCACCTCCAGGCGGCTGAGGCCTCTCCCTCCAGTGGAGTCAGGTCTGTGACTGTGCCCCATTCCGCCCACCTCGGGGAGGACATGCACTGTAGCGACATAAAGAAATGTCCCAGCAGAGAAAAGCATGGCCACTCCAGTGGCATTGACCTCTGAAAGGGCTTCTTTGCTGCTCTGTGAATAAAGAGAAGGGAGAAAAAGAATAACAAGTCAAGTAAATTCAGGATCAGAAAGAAGTTCCCATAATTAAACACTCAAGACTCACGACGGGTGCTATCAGGGACACTGCGGACATATTGACATCAGAGCAATTTTGTGTTATTTTATGGGAAGCTTCCATATAAGGGTATAAGACTATTTGAGATGGAAACAACTGCTTTTTCAAACAGACTTCAAGTCTGCTTGAACAGGTGTGGCCTGTATTATTCTTAAGATGGAATCAATAGCATTATTAATCAGATAGTAAATTTTCTATATTCATTCTATTCTACACATATTTAACAAATATCCTTGTGCACTGGGGTGTAGGCTGGTGCTGGAGATGCAGTGGAAATCAGGATGCAGTGGCTGCCCTCACAGGGCATAGTAATATCTCATAAGCTAATCTTTACAAAATTAATTCTAAGTTTTTCTGTGAAAAAAGTAGACCTATGGACTAAGACAATGAAAGTGTTAAGAAAAGAACATGCCATAAATATAACTTTATGCTTCCAGAATTATTCAGTACTTTCCTACCCCAAGTTCTAAACACTTATATTGATCAACGAAATGATAATGGTAATATTTGGTAATATTTAAAAAGGAACCATCTATTTATTGGTCAATGATTGAAGAAAGATAAGGCTCTCAGGTGAACAGAAAGGGGCTTCATAACAACTCATTTGTCAGTAATTCAGATCAACAAACTTTGAGGAGCAGAAACCATTCTTTATCTTATTTCTCATATCTTTTAATGCATGCTTTACTCTATCAAATATGAACCAAATGATAGTCAGGAGAATCATGGTTTCAGGAAGAGTATGGGGGAAAGCACACACCATGAATTAGGCCTGAGCCACTTTGCGTCTAAGAGCTTCCTGTTGCCTGCCAACATTTAAATAAAATGAGGAGGGTTGTTGTCAAGAACTACAGCCCCAGAAGACAGAATTTTAAGGTGGAAAGGTACAACTCAAGGAACCAGGAGGCACGCCCAGGTTCTGAGCTGACAAATGACACAAGCCACTTCAGGTCTGAAGCTATGTTCAGGGCAATAATAAAGAACTGGATGTGTGCCCTGCTGGAGTAGCAGCCATGTATCTCAGGGGGTCAGGTTCGAACCCTGGAGCTGGGGCGAAAACCAAGATGAACAACTTAATAAAATAAATTAGGGGTGCTTCTTCCTCCTCTCTCTTCCTGGTTGCCTGTTTGCTCGCCTTCATTCCTCTCTGCCATTTCCTTTAAAAAGAAATAAAGACAATAGAGGAGTGGATATTGAATATTCAGTGAAAATGAGGGCTAGTAACAGAAGAAGCTGAGTCTTAGCAGAATAAAGAATCTTTGTTCAAAGCTGCAGCATGGTTGCTCACTCAGGCGCCACGTGCCTGCCTGAACATTAAACATGTACTGTCGTGACTTACGTATCTATCAAATAAAAGTAGCTAATGTAGTTCGGTTGAAATTATTTTAAAGGCTGAAGTACTAGCATATATATTTGTGTGGGAAGACGTTTTTAATTAAATGAAGGAGATGTTGAAAATGTATGAAAAGGATTAACCTGGAATTAAGATATTTACCTTGTCTAGGCTTTTGCTCCTAATCTGATCTTTAGTTTAAGGGAGTAACTGAAAAATTCCACGAGACGGGATAAGTCAGACTTACCTTACTGAGTCCCAAGTACGTCACCATGGACATCACTGGAGCTGCCAGTGCAAAGACCAGTAAGTGCTTTCTGATTCGATTCCGCTCCAGGCCAGCATGCATTAAAAAGGAAACCAGCCCGAAAGCAGCTGGTGCCTGGGGGGAAAAGTGTCCCTTATTATTATGTTAGAAGTACAAATGGCTTCTATATGTCATTTGACTGAATTTTCATATTAAAAAAAGGCATATCAAGACTGAGCTCTGCCTTTCAGGAATTCATGTTCTAAGTTAAGAAAATATCCTATTTCTGTGTGTGTTTCTTCGACAGTAGGAAACAGTCAAGAGTCTATGACAAATATGAACAAAAATTACTATAAAACATAGAAATCTGTAAGAAATATAACAGTTTTTATATATGACCACAAAATTTTTTCACAGGTTGAAGAAAATGGTAGTTAAAAACAACTATGAGCAGATTTATTCAATTCTTATAACAGCAATTGTAAAAAACTATTAAAATTTTCCCATTCCAAAGAAATGTTACTAACCGAATAGTAATTTAAATTATGAACATTTTAAATTATCAAATCTTACACCAACACTGCTTACCTTATGTAGCATTATCGCCACAAACACAATGAGCTGAACACTTGTCTGTGAAGTAGAAGCTGCGGCCCCCAAAGCGACACCGTCAGCTACGTTCAGAAAGAGCAAACATAAAACAGGATTCGCACAGTCACATAACGACTACTAGTGCCGTGGTGTGTGAGGGCTTCGAGAGTCAGGTAGAGCTGGATGTGCTGCCTGGAGCCTCTGAGAACCTCACCTCCTCTCAAAGTTGAGGTAGTTGAGTTCAATAAAGTAAGCATTCTTAGGACTTTCATGCGGGTTGAATGAGGTAACATAAAGGGCTTAGCACTTGGCCTGGAATATTCACTGTGTTAGCTATTTTGTTATCAGAAAAAGTAGGAAACCAGAAAAAAATTTTGATTAATTAAACTGTAAAAACAGAAGTAGCAAAGAAAATTTCAAAGACAGTATCTGCATTTTTTAAATAAAAAATCATAGCTTCTGTAGAGATGACTTCTACATAGAGTAAGCATAGGTTGAAATCAAGTGTTTGTCAAAAACTAGAAGGGTCCAGAGAAGTGTGCCACCTTTCACATGCCTGTTGGGCCACTGACAGGATCCTACTGCAAGGGCTGGTTGTGGATGATTCTAAGGCCAATCAGCAAGGCGGGGAAGCCGCACTCTACAGTCCACCTCTCCTCACACTGGGTACAAACTGGGCAGCAGGACTGTTCAGTGCGAAATGCAGAGGCTCTTTCCCAAATGAGATTCTGGGCAAAGGTCAACAAACTTTTTTAAAGGGCCAGATAGTAAATATTTTAAGCTTTGCGGGTCATTTGGTATCTGGTAACTATTCAACCCTGCAGCTATTATGTGGAAAAGGCCACAGCTAAAACATAAGCTATTGGACATGGCTGTGTGCAAATAAAACTTATTTATGGATACTGAAATTTGAATTTCATGTACCACAACATATTTATATTCTTTCTTCCCCCATACATAAAAAATCATAAAAACTATTCTTACTTGGCAAACCTCTGACACCAAGCACACCTTGGTTCTGCTGTGTTAGAGGCCTTTCGCCAGCAGCCCTTTCTTCAGAAGACAGGCTAGGGTAGTTGAGTGATTCATGTGAGCGGTCCTTGTACTCTATCCACCCTTACAATCTATCTACCCTTACAATCTATCTACCCTAAGCCTCCCATGTACAACAGAAAACAAATGGATCCACTGAAATTCACCCTACCTGCAGCATGGACAACCAGACCCAGTGTGGTAGTGATTTTGGAATTGCTAGGTCTTGCAGTTTCTGGATCTGAAATAAAAATAAGGAAGCCATTAAACATGTGAAACAGACACTTGTTGGAAAGCTGACCTGGATGTAGAAGAATTATTTGAAAGCTCTTAAAGTAGACTATTATTTTTCTTACTCTGATCTTTTTTCCTTCTACTTCAAACAAGTAGAAATTAACACTGTCCTGAACAGGTGGGTTAGAAGAAACTTTCGTTTGACCCTGGACAGATAGTGTGCATCCCCCAACTGTCTCACCCCTCTTAATCCTCTACTTCTCCATGGAGAGTGCTCTGTGGCCTTTTCTCTGCAGATCAGTCTCATTGTCCACCTGCTCCTTTCTCCAGCTTCTGAGCCTGTATCTTTATTCTAACATCAAAATGTCTGTTATATATGCCCTTCTCCATTTTCTTGCTATCATCTTAATCTAAATTTTCATTGACTCAAATCTAAACTAGCAATGGGCTTCCAACTGTTTTCCCCTTAGTCTCACTTCTCCCTAATCTAACTGATCTTAAACATCCTTGCCAGATTCACCTTCCTGAAATACCACCCTCCTGATGCACCACTTAACTAGTTAAGAATTTGCTGCTTTTAAAATCCAGTCCAAACTGCTCTGTTAAGTTGTTTTTTGAGCCCTTTCTCAACTGGTATCATCATATTTCTCACTATCCAGTTAAACCAGTTTCTTTGACACTCTGTTAAAAAAAATTCTCATTCTCCTTTCTCCAAATCCTCGAGGTAAAACAGAAGGAAGAATAAAGGAACAAGTGTTACATTTTGTTCTTTGTATAGGATTACAGAGCACTAATGGGCTGAACATGACAAGAGTCCAAGAGAAATGTCCTGGTGGTCACCGTGGGCAACTATGGAAAGGCAGCTGGCATCAGATACCATGCAACACAGGGAGCCTCTCATTTGCTATTTGGAATAAAACACATGGATAAAACCTTTTACTCCTAAATCAGTTTTCCAATATAAGACTTTGCTGTTTTTTTTTTTTTTAAAAAAAAAAACCTATGGAAAAGAAATAGCAAATGCAAGATTAAATATCTTTCTAGACCAAAGGTATTTTTTTCTTGTTTGTTTGCTTAAATTTTATGCCAGGATTTTTTTTTTTTTTTTAAGGAAAGGTGCAGGCAGGAATGAAGGTGAGTAGTTAGGCAGGCCAGAAGAAAGAGGAGGAGGAAGCACTTTATTTATGTTATTCAGCTGTTCATCACTGGTTGGTCTTGAGCGGGGGACCTTGGGATATATATGGTGTAAACTGCTAGGCCACCTGGGTGCACCAGGATTTTTTTCTAAACCTTTTATTTGGAAATAATTTCAGATTTTCAGTAACATTTCAAAAGTAGTTAAATTCATAATCTCTTTTCTCAGAATGACCTACCGTCTAATATTTTGTCCTTTTTGCTTCATGTGCTCTTGCTCCATCCATACCAAACACACATGCATACATGTTTTTCTATAAGAGTAAGTTGTGTACATCTCAACTCTTTACCCCTAGATATTTCAGTGTGTATTTCCTAACAGAAAGGTATTTTCTTACATAATCATGATATGATTTTCAACCTTCAGTAATTTTTCTTTTTTTTAAAAGGAAAGCTGTAGGCAGGAATAAAGGCAAGTAAGCAGTCAGGCAGAAGTGAGAGGGAGAAGCATTTTCTTTTTATTTAGTTGTTCTTACTGGTCATTTCCCTCAGACCCAGGACTTGGACCCAGGGGTATGTGACTTGCTCCTTTGGAGGCAACTGGCCTAACTGCTGCTCTACTGGGGCATGCTGTATTGATACTTTTTTCTAATCTCTCTTGCATATACTAGTTTAGTTAATTGTTTAAGAAATCTTTCAGAATATTTATTTTTCCCAGGAAGGATAGTCTAAGATTACATATTGCACATAAGTATATATCTCTTTAGTCCCCTTTAATCTGGAACATCTTCTCTGCCACTGTTATCTTTGAAGAACACATTCCAATGAAGTAGCAGTTAGGTCTGCTGACCCTGGCTGAGTGGACCTGGGTTTGCGTTTTGAGGCTGGGGGAACAACCAAGATGCACAACTAAAATAGAAATAAAATGAAAATGCTTCTTCCTTCTCTCTATTCCTGCCTGCTTTCCTACTTGCCTTTATTCCTGCCTGCACCTTTCCTTTAAGAAAAAAGGGAATATATTCCCTTCCCTACACATTTCCAGTTTTTCAACGACGTTCCTTTTTGGTAGGTCCTTAGATTATGCAGTCTCAGATGGAATACTACATAGGTGGTGTTTCTCAAAATTTCATCTTAGAGGCACGGGTTGTGTGTCTGCTGCTCGCTGGTGAACTGTGGATTATGTCCTCAACATTAGGAATTTTATCTTGTGGATTCTACCATACTCCTCTAAAGAGATTTGATTTTTTTTGTAATTCTGAGTAACTTGGTTTGGCTCAAACTGCAAACTGTCTTTTGGACAGCTCAAAATCTCAATTTAGTTTTCTTTCTTTACCTGAGCTGCCGGGAGTGTACCCAAGACAGCACTGCTCAGGGCTCAACCAGAGACTTAAGCAATTAATACACAGAATTTAGGACTGAGTTTCTTGGCCTCTCTCCTTTTTAAGATTCTTTCCTCATTTTCCAATAGCTGTAGTTGCCCTGAACTCTATCCTCTGGTTTGATAGGTCAGAAAAATTGAGAATTTTCTACCAGAGTTTTAGCTACCCTCCAGGGCATCTGACTGCTAAAAGCAGTACAAATAGGATATTTATTCTATTTCAGGTGCTGACTCTTCTCTAGAATTTGCCTGCTTTAGGCCATTTTCGAGTATCTTTAAGTAGTGGTTTAAAATTTTTGTCCAGAGTTTACAGTTACCTGACAGGAACTTACGCAGCCACAGAAAAAGAAGAACCAGTGACATTAATTTTGATCATCTGGTCAATGTGTTGTCCATACTGTTACCTCTTTTTTGGCCTTGCAACTTATAAACAAATCACAATTTACTCCCTAAACTGAACATTCACATGATTCCTGTCTGAGCCAATTCTGCTATATAAAGTTTGAAAAAAATGATAATTTCCAAACTCCAGCACTCTTTCCACATTTACCAGCCAGCATTTACCAACTGGCATTTACTATTCTACTGTAAGCAAGTGCCCTCCCTTCTCATTCTTCTATCTATCCATCTATCTACCCTATCTATCTATCTATCTATTCATCTATCTATCACATGGAGGGCTCATCAAATCCCACTTCTTAAATATGGTTTACATTTAATTACTGTTCTTAATTATTTTGGTGCTCATATTTGGCTCAGATCTGGGCAGTGGGAGCCCCTTCAAGCTGGTCCCTAGTCCTGCGACATGTTTCTCTCTCTTCCCTTTTATGAGCACTAGACATGCCAAACTCATTTTGTATTTACCTGCCCCTCTCTTGGAATCAGCCATTTCTCTGAAGAGCCCTGGTTGCTCATTGTTTGTGGGAGTATCTTTACTTCTAGGCCCTCTCTGCGGACAGAGACAGTACATGCATACGTGTCTAAACATGACATACATGTACACATATACGTACATATACACACAAACATTTTATGTGTATAGAAATCAGAAGTCCAATATCTCTATCCAAATCATTCCTACAGGGATTCTTTCTTGTCTTCCCCCTTATTTGTATGGTCCTTCTTCCACAGTAAAAACTCTGGTTCCACGCAATCAACACATTTCAGAACTGTTTTGCCTATATCATCTCAAAAAGCACAGTCCACTAAAAATAGAGTTCAATATTTGTTTATGTCTAAGGACCATTTTTATATCTTTTTATGAATTAGCTACTCATGTCTTTTGACTGCTTTTCTACAAATTTTTTAGTAGACCAGGGATTCTTAAACCTGTGGTCCACAAAAAACACACTCAGAGCACAGAAGGTATCTGTAATGTAAACTTGGGGCGGAAAAGTACATTCTTATTCTTACTAACCTTTAAGTGAAATTTAACATTTCCTTTAATTATGAAGACAGACAACAAACCATAGTTTTAGTACCACTATATTTTATTACCAATTGGGAATATTTTACAGTTGTAGATATCTTCCTATCATCATTTTCACTCACCACTCCTTAAAATTGAGTCTCCAGAACTGTTGCCACAATGTCTGGTTACAGTACCCCGTCTGTAACTGCTCATGTGACAGAGTCGGGCAGCTGGCCGGCAACTCTCTACCTAACAGTTATTCAAAGACAGGCTCCTGTGGGATCGCTCACTGGGGACCGAGGTATGTATGCTGCTTTCTAGTAGTTTCTATTTGTGAAATTCTCCTGTCATTAAATTTGAGAAGAGGTATCTATAAGCCCCTGTAACTCTTTCAAATGTATTTCTATCACAATGGCCTAAGCGTTGTAAAGTATATCCAGGATGAAGACAAAACTTACTGTAACTGGAATTAAAACTGAAAAGTTGTGGAGAATTCTATTTGTCCTTGAGAGAAGCTATCTTTCCTTGAAGTGTAAACTGCATGTGTGTTTAAGCATATTACCAAGAAAACATATTTGTGAATCTGAATTTTCTATGCCATTAACCACTGATTTAACGTTCTTAGTCAAGCTAAGCAACAATAACTGTCAACTGATACCCTAAAAATAAAATTTAACTCTTACTTGTTTATGGTTTAAACATTTTATCTTGTTACTTAAAGCACTGATAAAGAGGTGCATCACTATATAATAAATTTAGTATTTTGGTAACTATATGTCAATATAGTTTTGCTGTAATCCTATGCCTTATGCATTTAAAAACATTATTCAAAAAAACCCCAAAATTCCCAACGGCTCTTACACTGCCCAAGGGCTCCATGGCACAAAAAGGGTTAAGAACTTTTACTTTAGACTCTAAACCAAAAGAAACAACTTAAAGATAAATCTGAGTAATAATATGCAATAAACACTCCTTTGTGCCACACATCACACACAATTCACTAGCTCCCCCAAGTGGATAAATGTTCTCCAGACCCGAGAAAGACATGCATTTTAGCATTAAGTAAGAGCATCAATACATACTGAATTATTTAATCTTTTGTGACTTTCTAAATTACAAATTTATTGCACTGCCCAGGAATCCTTGGAGCCACTTACCATCAGTAGAATGTACGTGGGAGCTGCCAATCTGGTCCACTAGCAACATGAAAACAAAGCCCAGGACCAGGGAAACACCAATGTAGGCGTGCAGCTGTATGTGGTCATGGCTGTGCTCATGTTCACGGGCAACTGGCATTTCCGCTGCTTTGTCTGATGCAATCACATTCTGTGTTTCACTTGCTTGGTGGTGTTTCCCTAGAGCAAAATGAACCACAAAGAGAAAATGTTTCCCCCTTAAAACACAGAAGCAAGCTTCCGCTCTTTTATATTTCAAGTTCTACTTAACTCTACTGCAAAGACATCCACTTCCATATTGTAATCCAGCCAATTATAAACTCTTTCAATTTAAAGTTCATGATGAACCATTCCCAAGTGTCTTCTGTGTTTGGCATGAGACCTTCTAACTTACTATTATTCTCAAAACCTAGAAAGTGGAAGCAAATCACTATGCAAGGAAAAGATTCCCAAGGGGTATCATCCCCAAGTCCTCCTTTCTGACAGGCGACGAGGAGCAAAAACAATGAAAATAATTCCAATAAAATTCATCTAATTTCATACCTAGGCTGATATAAAAATTGCAAGTAAACAGCAAATGGTGTATAAAACGTTTAACTTAAAAAAAAAAAAAATCTGGGAGCCATTAAATAGGCCAAAAGGGCAGATCAGTTTGAGAGAGGCATGTCCTTCAAGTCTAAATTCAGTTCTAGAAATATGATGAATCATTGGGAGACTCCGAACTGTACTAAATAGCACCTGGTCAAGTAATTCGACTAGTTTTCATTTACATAGTTGACACCGAAAGCCTAAGGCTTAACCCTCTCTTTTTATTTAAATGTAGAATAAAAGGACAGTGAAGGTCATAAGATGCTAACTATCTCTGAAGAATATGATGTGTAGCATTTTGGAGAAAATAGCAGGGCAATCTATATTAAGCCATTCCTGATGACAACAGTTTACAATGATTATCTGGCCATGAATATGCTGCATTTTTTTCTAGGCCTTTGATCCACAGTCTGCCAATCTAAACATACTAATTCTCATGTTGCAAAGACTTACAGTGGTTTTAAAATTTAGTTCTATAACAAGCAAGCACTGCAATACTCTATAAACTATTTTCTTAAAACTTGTATTTCTATAGTTTTCATGCATGAATGTGGATAACCATTAACTCCGGTGATGTCAGAGCTGTAATTGTTTTTGACTATAGTTACTTTTTACATAATTAGTATTAAAATGCTCATTAAAGTGTCAGAGTACTTGGTGTGGTATACAGAGCTCTGGAAAAATCTGTTAATTATCATAATTATAAGGGCCAGGCTGTCGTAATATGTAAATAAGTTCTTTTTTCAAAGTTTGAGAAAAATTGGTTTCATCTATAATAAACAGGAAAAAAGGGGGGAAGACAAAGAAAAATAGCAGAAACTAAAGTAATGTGACTATATTCATCAGTATGAAGAGAAAGACATAATGTGGAGACAGGTTGGTTGAACTACCTTGTTTTTTAACAGAGTAAAGTATTAACATTTTACTTTCAGAAAGAATGATGGGGACTTCGGGGGTAGGCCAGGCTGAGCAAGCCCACAACCGCCTCAACCACACTGATTGTGACAAAAACTCTGGACAAAACACAACTACCCAAGAACCATAGAAGGTAACAGCAAGGGCGGCAGGGCAGCAAAAACTTCAAAAGCAACCCTGTCCTCCTGGCCAAGGGCCAGGCAAGAGGCTGCTGAGTGGTGCTGGTGTGAAGGAAGCCTTCCCTTTTTCCCCCGGCCCCCTCTCTTTCCCAGCCCTGTCTTGAAGGCAGCTCCAGTTGCGGGGCTTCATGTCAGTGACACAGCGTTAAAACCTAAGAAACCCTCATCTTTCTGGTCACAGACCTGTAAAAAGGGCATCTGGGGTCTGAAGAGTATGGGAGAAAATCTGGACTCTCTTTTCTTTTGCCAGTTTGTCCCAAGTGAAGCCCAAGCTCCCAAATTCCCAGGGATCACACATGGCCACAGGATGGGAAATAGATCCCCCAGGAGTTGAGAGAGTGTGAGTGAAAGTGGAGAAGAAAAAGCTTGTCTATAAGTGGAACAAGCCCAAGGCTCAGCAGTCTGAACTCTGCAGACACAGGACATACCCAAGCAGCACAGCAAAGGCTTGGAAAACTGACCTGACACTAGAACCATCACCCCAAGAAGGCAACACAGAACTGGCAGTCTGAGCCCAAGAAATTAACTGCCTGCTAAAACAAAAATAAACATCCTCCAGAGGATTTTGAGATGACTCCAAGTCTCAAGTTATAACATTCAGAATGTACAGGATATGAGCCAAAATTATATTACATACAAAGAAATAGGAAATCTGACCAATTATCAAGGGAAAAGACAATCAACTCAACCACAAGATAAGTCAAACACTGGACTAACTTGAAAGCAGCTGTTATAACTGTTCTCTGAGGTACAGGTAAACATACTTCAAATGCATGGATGTTCTCAGTAGAGAAATTGAAACTATTAAGAGGAACAAAGTGAAATTTTTAGAACTGAGTAATATTCAAAATAGCAAGCTCACGAGATGGGCTTAATAGCAGAATGCAGATTTAATCAGTGAACTTGGCTACAAAGGCAGGGGTGAACAGTACTAAGAGATCACAAGGTTCGCACAGTGTTAAAATATCTGCTATATGACCACATACAGAGAGGTGGCCAAAACCTGGCCCAAACAAAACAATTACAAGACAGAGTTGTTAATTTAGATTTTAAAAATGCGATCCAGTTGTATACTGCCTAGAAGTAATCTACTTTAAATATAATGAATGACATAGCTAGGTTCAAAGTAAAAGAAAAATATATGCCATATAAACACCAGTCAAAAGAAAAGAAAAGTGGCTACACTATTATCAGATAAAGTAAATAACGTGGAACAAGAGATTTTAATAGGAACAAAGAAGGACATCAACATAATGATGAAAAAGGCCAATTCACCTAAAAGAAATAGCAGTCTTAAATACATAGGGACCTAAGGAAAGTGCTTCAATATGTATTAAGCAAAAACTGATAGAACTAAAAGGAGAAATACAATAATCCACACTCATACTTGAATATGCCTCTGAGTAATCAATAGAACAAACAGAAAACCAGCAAGGATTTAAACACCAATATTATCCAACAATGTGACCTAGTTGACATTTATAGAACATGCCACCAAATAGCTACAAAATACACATTCTTTTCAAGTGCACATAGAATATTAAATAAGACAAACCATAAAGATCACTTTATAAAAGCATTTACAAAATTTATAAGCACTCAAATAATGTCAAATATATTCTCTGACCATAATGAAATTAAACTAGAAATCTGTACAGAAAAATCTAGGGAGAAAAGTTCTAATATTTATAAATTAAGTAACAAACTTCTAAATAACACGTAGGCCAAATAGGAATCTGCCAGAGAAATCAGAAATAATTTAAAACTGAATAAAGATAAAAGTACAACATATCAAAACTTGTGTGATGGATTGAAGCAGTGCTTAGAAGAAAACTCACAGCACTGACTGCTCATATTAGAAAAATAATCTCAAATCAGCTTCTAAGGAAACTTGAAGAACAAAGCCTAAAGCAAGTAAAAGAAAAATACAATAAAGAGCAGAAATCAATAAAGTAGAAAGCA
>RJWH01001062.1:158459-241114 GCA_004363575.1 Solenodon paradoxus
AGACAGACAGACAGACAGACAGACAGACAGAGGAGGGAGGGGAGGAAAAGAAGAAAGGAAGGAAGGGAGGGAGGGAGGGAGGGAAGAGAAGGAGGGAAGGAAGGAGGGAAGGAGGGAAGGAAGGAGGGAAGGAGGGAAGGAAGGAGGGAAGGAGGGAAGGAAGGAGGGAAGGAAGGATAAACTTCTAGCCAGAATGACAAAGTAAAAAGTAGAGAAGTCAAATTAACATAAGGAGTAAAAGATAAGACATTACAGCAAAAGGATTATAAAAGATTATTATGAGTAACTTATACCCATAAGTTCTTCAACTTAAAAGAAACCACTGGCCCACTCTGGCAGCATAGTGGTTAAGTCCACCAGAAGCGTCCACATACATCCCAAAGGCCTGGTTCATGTCCTGGGCTATGGGACAACCAACATGAACAACTAAATGAAATAAATAAAATGCACCTTCCTCCTCTCTCTTCCTGATTGTTCACCTTCATTCCTGCCTGCACTTTTCCTTTAAAAAAAAATCTGATAGTTAACATCATACTTAATGGTGAAACACTGAATGAAAACAAAGCAAGACTGTCTACTTTTATTATTTCTAATTAGTCTCATACTAGATGATCTACTGAGAACAATAAGGAAAGGGGTGAAGAACACCTGGTGATGAGGTAGAAGGCAGTGTGTGTTGATATATATCTGAAAAATGGACAAACTGCATATATGGGGAAGCTTCACATATGAGTTTAATTTGTAAAACATGTTACTACAATAAAATACTAAAAAATTAAAATTAAAAAAACAAAAACAAAAACCTATAGGAGCAGGGAAGAGATCAGTGATTGCCAAAGATTGGGGATAGAGGAAAGATTTCACTACAAAAGGGAAGCAGGAAATATGTTTTGCATATAGAACTGTTCTGTTATTTTGATCTCAGTGGCAATAACAGGAATGCATTTGTCAAAACTCAGACATGCATACTAAGAAGAATGAATGCAAACTCAACCAATGGAAATAAAACAAAAATTTTGATGAAAGGTTAAAGAGACTAGAATGCAGGTTTACAAAGTACCTTGTATCTATTTTCATCTGAGTTTATATTTGGAGCCAAAATTAGGACAACTGAAAACAAAATTGTAACAGACATATAATAGGTAAACTTAACCTTAAAACCATACCTGAAATATGCTGTGAATTATAGCTCAATAAAATTATTAAACTATACCTAAAGCATTTCTTCCCCCTACTCTAGTGTTTCCCAAATTTACCAAAGAATCATTTAATAAATAACTTGTTCCCAGGTCCCATACCTACAGATTTTGATTCAGTCATTTAAGTCGGGGCCAAAGATATACTTTTAAAATGCATTCCTCCATCAAGGAACTATTGTTATCAGACAAGTTTAGAAAACAACTGCCATCCCTAATTCCCTCTTAGCTAAAAGCCAAGCAAAGCAAAATTTTAATTGTCTATTCTATTTAGTCATGGTCTGAATGTTTTTTTTCTAGGCCACCCGGGTGGTAATTCCTACAATGAAACAATCACATTCAGGAAAAAAATCAAGATGATCTATTCAGATATGAAATAAAATATCAATCTTATATATATATATATTTATTTGAAATCTCATATTTCACATCTTCTATTGTAGGAGTGCTTTATAATGTACATAGAATGCAAGTGCAATAGTACATACTTATCTTTTTCACTCCCAAAAGATGTATGACCAAAAAAGAGTGGAAACGACTGCTCCAGGGCTCCTACTGTCCCCCCACAAGCTGACCAGTCTTCAGTCTCTGTCCTATTTTGCAGTAAGACCCAATGATATATTATAATATATTCTCAAATACAACATCTGCCACCACTCTGACTAACAAACACCATTATACTCATGTTCATACCCCAGGCATAAGAGCATCACCACTCTGGATAAAGGACATGTTCTAATCCTCTACCAAGATCTGAAAGTATATTTATTGTATTTTATCTAGTAAGCAATTTGGAAGGGGCCTACCTTTTTTTACTATTCTTAAAGTCCAGCAGATTCTTGGCATTTGAGGATTCAGCTCACCAATTTAATAGTTGTAGTTTTAATCCTTCACAGGTTATCTGTGGTTTCATAGCAAATAATTTATTTGCTGAGTCACCAATTTAAATCGTGTGAAGGACCACATCACTTAGCAGGTGAGTGCGCCAAGCAGACTGCCTAACATCTACTCACACAGCTATTCTGCTCTCTCCTCACTGTTATTAGGGTCAGGAGAGTTCTCTTTAGTTTAAAAACAAATTATAAGCTCACGGCAAAGAGTCCTTGAATCCCAATATGTATAGCTGTATGTTTTTTCAAGAACACTAAAAATACAATCACCCATGTAGGATTTGGGAAGTTTTTAAGTGAATCTTAAAAAAGCACTGTTATAATTAGGAAGACTAGACTTATTGCATTATTGCAAATAAATCTTAACTGGGTATTCATGCATTGGGACATTAAATTCACAACCTACTAAGGAAGTATTCAGTGTCAAGAAAGTCAAAAGGACAAATTTTAGGAATTTTCTTAGGGTAGAATTCTATAGCAAACACAAACTGTATTCAGGAAAAATACCACTAAGCTTCTCCTTTCAATCCTCCATGTCAATAGCACATCTCAAAGAAGCCTTCTCGCTCTCTCTCACCCTCAAGAATATCTTCATAAAGTGCGTGTACTCCTTCAGGCACGATGACCGCTAGCGCAGTTCCACAGAGAAGGCCGGCACCCAAAATAGTCACCAGCTTTAGTCGCTCCTGGAAAGAGAGTATAAGAAACTGTTGAAAAGATTGATGGATGAATGGGAGAACGTTTCTGAAGTGTCTGGAATCAAGGCTGTGTGCTGCTCATTTCTTTCCTTTTTTTTTTTTTTTTTAAAGGAAAGATGCAGGCAGGAATGAAGGTGAACAGGCAGAAAGAGAGAGGAGGAGGAAACATCTTTATTTTTATTTTTATTAAATTGTTCACACTGGTTGTTTTCCCCTGGACTTGAACCCAGGGGTATGTGGCTTACTACTTTGGAAGTGACTGACTTAATCACTGCTCCATCAGGGCACAACGAGCCGCTCATTTCTAAGACCAAAATTCACAACGGCCAGTGAACATGAAAAAGGGTCAGTTTCAATGACTACAATACAATTAATACAAGTAGATGCCATTTTCAACTTACCAGATTGGCACTGATGTGGGGAAACCTATCTATCACACACAGAGGAAAATGAGTTCACCAGTCTAACCGGAAGGAATGTGAACTGCTGTAATCTGTCTGGACCACACTTTGGCAATTGAGGTTTAAAATCCCCAACATGTGAATTCTTTGATCCAGCAATTTCACTTCTAGAAATATATCCTAAGAAAAAAAGTACAACGATAATCACTGTACTTAAGTGTAAAACTTGAAAATAACCTAAATGTCCAAGAAAGGAGATTGTCTAAATAAACTATTACCACAAGACCTAGCCATTAAAAATTATGACATAGTTCTAGTCACAGATTGGAAAGTTAAAACGTACATCACCACTCCTTCAAGAAATTTTGAAATATAATATTTTCCACAGTGTATGTCAGGAGTTGATTAAAGCTGTAGAACATTTATAGCCTTGATTGTGGTGATGGCTTCACAGATGTATACTCATCTCTAAATATGTCAACTTACATAAAGTATCTACAGCTTTTTGTACGCCAGTCTTACTTCAATAGTGGTTTTAAAAAATGCCAGGGAAAATTTTAGTATTGAACTAAACATTTTTTTTCATTTTATGATTAATACAGGTTAATTGTAGATAAATTCTCTTATTAATTAGATATCACACACTATCTTTGTAAATGACAAAGTAAAAACTGTGTCTCTACTGAAACCAGGGAACTACATCAGCAATGTCAGCACTAACTAACCCTTGCCCCTACAGCAAGTGGGGAGTTCCCTCATCCCTAGCATGCAGGCCAGGCCAGCCCTTCAACATATTCAAAACATCAGCACTGCAAAAGAGCACTCTGATACTGGGGCGCTAGCTGTGAGACAGAACTGATTCCATGTCCGTATTAATTAACAATTCAGTACCTCCACTTTTGTTCTATAAAGCATTTCTGAGTGTCTTAAGAAGATAAAGGAGGCAAAAGAGAAAGTTGAAGCATCTTGGGTTGACAACAAATTACTACTTATTACTGAGCTATCCAAGAGTCTTCGTCTTTTTCAAGTTATCAAACTCACTAAAGCAATGCTAATCAAAGCATTCATTTGAGACAAATTGTCTGACCATGGAGAATACAGGATGGAAAACCAGCTCTATACTATATAGAAGGTGACATGGTTAATTAATTGGTCTTTTTATCAAGCCCTCTAATTCAGAAAAGTCACTGCTGTTTAAAAAAAAAAAAAAAAAATCAAGGCTGTAAAGCTTTTTGCCCCTGAGGACAAAAATAATAAGGGTAAAAAACTAAACTGGGCTGAGCACATCATTTCACTTTAGAGTCTTAGTTTCACAACACCACAATTCAAACTAATGAAAAAATTGCTAGGAATAAATTTGTCCTGTCAGCATTTTGACTGTGCTCTACTCGGAGAATTGAGAATGACAGATGCCCCTGCTTTGCAAATTAAGAGAAGATAAGAAGTGAAAAAGGGATATACATACCTAGAAGAGAGTTAACGGCCTCAAGAATTACTTGGGTGGTAGCTCACATAATACCAAAAAATTATTCCTGATGGATCACACACCTAAATATAAAATCTAAAACTCAAAAGCTTTTGGGAGAAAATGTAAAATAGCTTTGCAATCTTGGAGTTAACAAAGATTTCTTAGCAAAGATGCAAAAAATATAAACCGTAAGAGAAAAATTCAACATCGAAATTGAAATTATTTGCTGATCCATTAAGAAAATGACAGTCAGAGGGAAGGAAGTAGGGATGAAAGCAAAGGCTAGTGGGGGCTTAATGGACAGTGGGGAAGGACTTAGAAAACGGGGTAAACGGGGTTGTGTTATCATACATTTGATGAAGAGTGAAACTGAACATCCAAAACTTAAATCAATGTTACCTCAATTAAGAAAAAGAAAAAAGAAACAAACAAGACAAGCTACATACTGGAAGAAAATATCCAATATCCAAAATATATATCATCTGTCGTGGGAATACATTTACATCTGTGGTAGAAGAAACACTGCCCATTTCAACTCCCTTCAGGTCAGACACTTGCTCCCCAACTACTCAGAGTGTTGCCTACTGATGGCTCACAACTGAGTCCTCTGAGGTACTGACCTTAGGCCAAAGGGAACTGAGTAACCCGAAGATATTCCCCTTCCCAAGGGCAGTCCCCTGGGGCTGTGAGGAGGAAGGTACAAAGCCTGTTCCTCCCGCTTTGCCTCAATTCAGTGTATCTCTGAAGGGTCATCCAACTTCACAGTCAGTTGTGGGGTGAGTTTAAGTCTCTATTGCAACTGAATTACAGTCAGCTTCTCCATCTGCTTTACCCTGCTCATTCTTTCAGTAATATTATTCCCAAGACAGCGCTCCTCAATAAGCTTCCTGCATGCAAATCTTCTCAGTCTGTTTTCTGGAAAATCAACCTAAGTCACTTACAAAGGATATGTATTTGAAATATAAAAAACTTACAACACAGTAAGAGACAAAATAATAAAAATGCTTCATAAAAGATAAATGAATGGTCAAGAATATGTCTATGAAAAGATGCTTAACATCACTTTGTCAGTAGAAAAATGATTACCTCCTCATAGCTACTGGAATGGCTGTAATTAAAAAGATTGACAATCCTAAATGATGGCAAGGATATATGACAAATGGAACTCTCAAGCATCACTGCTAAGAACATTAAATGACACAATCATTTTGGAAAACTAAACCAGCAATTCCACTTTTGTGTATTCACCAAGAGAAAATATGCGAAAATATGCGGCCACAAAAATACTTGTACAACAACGTTCACCAAAGTTTTACCAGTAATAGCCACAATCTGGATCAGATGTCCATCGATAAGAGAATGAAACAACAATCCATAACTGTATGGAGAGTGGGTGATTGCAGAACACAGGTGCGACGGAACACTACTCAGCACTAAGGAGAAATAGAGTGCTGCTACATGCGGAATCATGAGGAGTCTCAAAACAATGTCCTGATATTTGAATGAAAGAAGCCTTACACAAAAAAAGGTTAAGTACTGTACAGTTCCATTCTACAAAGTTTCAAAAACTATGTCAACAGAAATCAGAACAGTAGCTACTTCTGGCAGAATGGGGCTGTGGGACAAACTGTAAAGTAGCATCAGGTTGTTTTATAGGGTGATGGAAATGTTCTAAATCTTTTTTTTTTTTTTTTTTTTTAAGGGATGGTGCAAGCAGGAATGAAGGTGAGAAGAGGAAGAAGCATTTTATTTATTTTATTTAGTTGTTCCCCACTGGCCCTGGGACATGAACCCAAGCACTTCGGATGCATGTGGACTGCATCAGCTGGAGGTGGTGGACGCAACCTCTATTCCACCAGGGCACCCAATGTTCTAAATTTTGATTGGGATGTGAGTTACTTTTATATATATTTGTCAAAATTCATCAAAAATTTTAAAGATCTTACCTTTTACTCCATAAAATTGTATTATTTTTAAAAAATTAACTGAGTAATAATTTACTCAGGTAGGATCTCTGAAAAAATTCATTTACAAATCATTCAGTTTTAACAAGACTTCTTCATGGCAGTTCTTTGAAAGCAAGGTCAGAGATCTAAAAGGCATTTTCAATTTTTTTCTTCAACAATCTCATCTGTCATTCAGATAAGATGCTCCTTAGAAATAATTCATGGCAGTCTTATGTCAGTAAGACATGGAGAAAACAGTGGGGTGCCAACTGTGGATCAGTTCACACATTCACTGGGCACTGATTACGTGCTTCATAATATTCTACACTGGAGTCACATGAGTATTAGATTTCAACAGACTTTAAATACAGGGGCAGAGGTGAGTTTTTAAGGTCTATTACAGAACTGAGATGCCGGTGAACTAGCACCATATACGGCAACTGAAGAGTATGTACCAGTGGAGCAAGACATCTATGGGTATCACAATAAAAACTTAAAAATGCTGCCTCTTAAACTAAGCAATCTAAAATAATATTTTATGATTTTCTTTTTTCTTTTTAGAGGAAGGGGGCAGTAAGGCAGGCATGCTGGTTGCTCTCCTAAGCCCCAGGTCACAAACTGAGGTCTTTGGGTGTTGTGACTACGTTGGAGCTGCAGACTTACCAGCTGAGCCATCAAAGCACATCAAGATTCTGTTTCCAAGGTGAAACTACTCATAATTCCATCCACTAATTTACAGAGATCAATTTCTGAATATTATCCATGGCACGAAAATATTTTTTAAGAATTTCCCAAAGGTCCCAGCAAGCTAGTAAACAGTTGAATCTGTATACAGCTAATGTCATTACAAAGAGAGGCCCACAATCATGAATTCACATCTTTTTTGTTAATTGTATGAACAACTGAGTGCTTTTAGTTGAATGTGGCATGTCAACAGCCAATTGTCTAAATTTTTAGAAAAACACCATAAAGATTTTTATTAATCTTTAGACACAAACTTCAAAAAGAGGGATGTGAACTACCAAGGTTATCGACATAAAATCTAAGCTTAAGAACTGGAAGAAAATATTAAGAAATCATCCTCTCTCAGTATATTGAAGAGTCAAAGGTCAGTAACCCAGACAGATGGCTTGGCTACTCAAAGGTAGAGGCGCGACCAGAATAGACACCACTCTCTAGAGCCCGGCACGTTTTCAAGACAATGTTCATCATGTGACACAATACAAATAAAACATGAAATTTATCCCTGAACAAAGATAACATTCAATCGCACAAGCTCTTTCAGTAGTGTTAGCAAACTCCCTTAGCAACATCAAGGAAAATTAGTATTATAATTAGTTTTAATAGTTCTCCATTGATAGTTGCTAAAGGCCCATGGCAAAACGAGAAATAAGAACAACGTAATGTGCTTCTCTTAACATTTTATTTCAACATTTATTTCTCTTAACATTTTATTTCAAGGACTAGTCTTATTCTGAAATTCTATCCTACTGACTTATGGATGTTAAAAATCTCCTTTCTTTTAAGAAATAAAGGTAACATTAGTTTTTTTGTTGTTGTTTTATAAAGCCCTTACGTGGCAAAGGTAAAAGCAGGCAATCCTGTATCAGTCATTCCAAATTTCAAAATTATCACTAGTCCGTAAAATCCCCAAACCTGTGAAAAGCTGATGGACCGCGCAAGCACGCAACTGCAGTGCCCTGAGAGACTCAGCACCAAGAACTGGAGCCTCTGCAGGAAGACAGCAATAGGTAAACCTGAATGAATCAGCTGGCTGTGTTCTAGTTCCTTAAAGTTATTGCACTGTTTAAGACAGTTTAAAGTTAAGCAAAGCACATTTATTTGTCAAATGAAGTTAAAGATTCACTGAACACTGTTTGTTCATCCCTGTCACCCTTTCCCCAAAACTGTAAGTTCTGTAAGGACAGGAGCAGCCTGGCGGAGTAGCGGTTGGGTCAATCACCTCTGAAGGAGCACAGGCCACATACCACTATGTTCAAGTCCTGGAATTGGGGAAAGAAACCAATGGGGACAACTAAATAATAAAATTAAAATGCCTCTTCCTATTCACTCTTCCTCCATGCCTGCTCACTCTCACTCCTGCCTGTACATTTCAAAAAAAAAAAAAAAAAAAAAAGTTTTGTGAGGACAGAGAATTTTTAATTTATTGCTGAATCCAGTTTAAAGGACAGTATCTTGCATACCACGGTCTCCCTGAAGATTTATTGAAACAATGATGCAAGGCAGTGGAAGCTTGGCGCTCACCATTTTACTGGTCCGCTATCAACAAACAGGGAAATGTGCTGGGACCTCTAGAATATCTGTGCAGGCAAATAAGCCTAACACATTCTTTACAAGTGTAGCTACAGCAAGAACTTCCAGTAGCTGATTCAGAGTTTATGATTTGGCTCAGGGAGTACACAAGTACACAGAATAAAGAACCACAGTAGGACCCCACCATATTAAATGTCAGGTAAAAACAAATACCTTCAATGACATCTATTCCCACTCACTCCCAGGTCTGGAACCTGGGTCCACAGACTTTACATGACCAACACCTTAGTCACAGGGCTGTGTTGACATTTAGTTTTTTCAAAGGAGCCCAAAACCTTTTCGGTAATTGGTTTCATCTTTAGCAAAGCAATAAAAAAGGCTATTTATCCTACACGGTTTTTTAAAATTAGTTTCATAAATGTCTATTAATCTTTTCATGATGGCCAATATTAGAGGTAATACTTTTGAGGAAAACAATCACTAGTGCCCCCAAAAGGACATCATTTCCATGTAGTTTGTTTTAATTTCTTAACTACAGCCACGCCCTGGTAGAGCAGTGGTTAGGCCAATAGTCGCCGAAGGAACAAGCAACATATCCCTGGGTTGGAGCCTCAGATCCAGAGAGAAACAACCAGTGTGAACAATTAAATAAATAAAATAAAGACACTTTTTCCTCCCCACTCTTCCTGCCTGACTGCCTACTTGCCTTCATTCTTGCCTGCACCTTTCCTTAAAAAAATAAAAATAAAAAATCTTAGCTACCTAAACTACTTTAGACTCAATCTGATTTATTTCAAGTAACAGAAATGTGATTTCATACAACTTTACAACTTGGGATTCGATCTTAAAACTGTGCATATGTCAAAGTTAACAAAACACTGACAAGCTTTCTCCTATGCTTATTATAAATCACTAAAAGGGCGCATTTAAATGAAGAACTACAAATCCAAATGTTGTTCAAGATGAAGAGAGAGTTCGCAAAGCAATGGTTTCTGTCAATGAAATGAAATATTGGCTCAAGAGAGGCATGAGTGTGCAAAGCCACTGGTTTTATGCTATCTCATTTCACAATTTCACGGCTGTAGCCAGACTGAGCCAAAGGACTGACCAGACTATTAAAACAACAGCCTGCACTCAATGCATTAACTGTCAGTACAAAGCTTTGAAGTCAGTTTAATTTTCTTGGCAGACACTAAGGCAGTTAAATGCTTTTCCTTTCCTTGCTAATACAGTTAACAAATTGTTTGGTTCAACTAAATACAAGCCAATATTTTTTTTTTTTTTTTTTTTTTTTAAGGTGCAGACAGGAACAAAGGCAAGTAGGCAGTTAGGCAGGAAGAGAGAAGAGGAAGAAGCATTTTAATTTTATTTCCATTATTTTAGTTGTTCACATTGGTTGTTTTCCCCCTGCACTCAGGACTTGAACCCGGTGGTATGTGGCCTGTGCTCCTTCAGAGGCAATTGACCTAACTGCTGCTCCATCTGGGCAAGCCAGTCTAAACAGTCTAAACAATCTAAACTTTGAAAAGTTTATTTCAGTTCTTCTGTACCATGCTCATTTTAGTATTGAAAGCATCAATTACAGCTACCTTAAAAATTAAAGATGCATCTCTTGTTAGACTTTTCCCATCAAAGCTCTACGCACTGAGGAGACAATCATCACAGGGTACAGAGTAACTCTTACTCAAGCAACAAGGACTTTCTCCATATCATAAACTTGCTTCAAGAAGATATTTTCGAATGCCAATTACCACTACATTCCTCTGTTGCTAGTGTCAGTTATAGGGAATAAAGAAAACTCAAATAATGAACTTTTCTCTTTCAGTCCTTACAACTGAGACAGCATGCCAAAAAGCTTCTTGCCTCCTTTTGGCAGATGTGTGACCTGGGCAAGTTCAATGACAACTACTACTACTTCCACCGTCATGAAGGAATATGCACAGACATTTATTCCTTATCTGCAACATCATCAGTAACATGCAAGGAAAGCCTCTAAACCCCTCCCTACAAGTCCAACAGAACGAAAGTCAGAACTTGGATAAAGGTTCAAGTGAACAATGCTACAATATTTGCCTTTTTGCCAACCTGTGCGTAGGTTCCC
Source organism: Solenodon paradoxus (assembly GCA_004363575.1). Taxonomy (NCBI): domain Eukaryota; kingdom Metazoa; phylum Chordata; class Mammalia; order Eulipotyphla; family Solenodontidae; genus Solenodon; species Solenodon paradoxus. The sequence goes on from RJWH01001062.1 coordinate 169,434, forward strand.
CCTTTCCTAACTCATTTGACACAAAGGCCACTTATCTTCCAGGAGGTCATAAGTATACTTTTTATGGATGCCACTTTTTCCTATCTTAGAAAACAAGACAAATCTCTCTTTTGGTGTAAAAATCCTTTCTAAAACTAAGAGGAATGAAACAGAAATGGACACCCCATAAGATTGTTCGATTTGACTAGAAAGATTAAAAAAAAAAAACCCATGGGCAAACATTAGCAATAAATGTTATATCATAAATATATAAGATTAATGGAACTAAGAAAATTAAAACCTAGTGATATAAATTGAGAATCTTTTTAAGAACATTTATACCCCTTTACGCCATCATTCTAGCCTGAAGGAAATAATATGAAATATGGTCATAGCTTTAGACATACATTATCACTCATTATTAATTCATTAACATGGCAAATAACTTGAAAACCAATAAATGCACAATTAGAATTTCTGCACAGAGAAAATAATTTAATGGACATTAAAAATGTCTAGAATGTTCTTAATTACCAAGGAAAATGCTTATAGCATACTACTAGGCAAAAGAAAGGAGAATATATAATTATACATATATTGCATAATGAAACATGTTGAAAATACAAACACAGGAAAAAAGAATGGAAAGAAACAACGTTATTAGTGATTCTCAATGAACAGTGGAATAAAAAATTTATTTTCCTTTATACATTATCACATTTTCTAAAATTTCAATTTCTATTATATAGCCAGGCCTTCTTCATTTTAAAAAATCTCGTCATTTAATTAGAGGATATATATAAACTTACTAAACTTTGAGAATCAGATACCTAATCTATAAATAGGACAAAAACTGTTCTCTTTCAAGGTTATTATTAAAAACACTACAGACCTTGGCACATAAGTTGAAACTACAGCTGTTATTATCATTAACTATTGGACAGTGATCAAAGAGCAGTGTCCTCAACGTAAACGTAAAGATGTTTTCCCCTTTACATGGTTCTAAACAACCTCACTTTGAGGTTTTATAATAATTTGAAATGTTCTTCAATGTCTCCACTTGCTATACTCTGACTTTTTTCCTCTACATGTTCTCTCACCCCTTCTAATTTGTTCTTCCTAGTTCTCAGAAAGCTTGGAAGCCAGATAATTCCAGTCTAGAGTCTAGACTGACAATTCACAAATGTATTGCTTAACACACAGTGATGTCATAAGATTTGAATTAGTAGTCAAAGTGTCAAATTCACAAGATTTCACAGAAAAATCCAGATTTCCACCTTCTGAAAAGCAGGAAGATTTGGCAACACCAGAGCTGGCAGTGTCAACGGGCTCACGCTCTCCAGCTGACCACAGTTGTCACTGCTCCCTAATGACTCTCAGCCACTGATGCTGAAGACTAGCTGTCATATACCATGCCATTTGGACTGTTTTATCTTACTCCAGACCTGATTCAGCCTCAATAGTTATTTTATAACTCATTACCTAATTACAACAGTCAGGGCTGAATCGGGAAAGAGAAATCGGAAAGTATTTACAGCGGAAGTTTACCATAAAGAGTATATAACAGGAGACTGCAGTAATGAGAAATTAGTAAGAGGAAACTCTAAAAAATACAGAATATCAGATATAAGGAGCAGCAACTTCTTTATGGCTGAGATAAGAGTGTTCAAAGAAGTTCCCGGAGAGCTTCGATCCAAACCCTCCTGGAGAAGGCACCACTGGGCTCAGTGAACAGCACTAAAAGGCCTGGGGCCCAATTACAATGTGTGGGGTACTACACCAAGCAATACTGGGACACTGACTGGATGTCCTACAATTCAATTTGATACTAACACCATCTACCTGGAGACATTGTCGGATCCCACAGACTAAGGGTTCAGTTCAAGACTACATCCCCTCACCCCTATTTGAGATACCAAGGCCAAGTTCTCGCCTGGCCTTCTACCCGACCAGCTATAGACTGGCAGCTCCAACGACCCCTTTCTATTAACTTGCTAGAGTGACTCAAGAGGACTCAGAGAAACATTTAACATACTACATTACGGTTTACCATAAAAGAATTCAGGAACAGCCAGATGGAAGAGATGCATATGGTATGGGAGAGACAGCTTCCATGCCTTCTTATGCTCTCTCCCAGCATGCCACATTTTCAGAACCTCCATATGTTCACCACCTCCAAGCCCTCTCCTTCTGGGGTTTCTAGGAAAAGTCAGTACATGGGCATGATTGATTAAATCATTGGCTATTGGCAAAAAATTCAGCCTCCAGTCCCTTGCTCCTCCCCAGAGGCTTGGGGGACTACAAGTTCTAATTTTCCAATCATATTGTCGGTATCCCTGGCAACCAGTCCCCATTCTTAGGTCATCTGTGGATTTTTCAAAAGGTACCTCCTTCATATAACAAATAGCATATTCATGGGTCTCGGGAAATTCTAAGGTATTGGGAGCAACAGGCCTGAAACAGGAGGAAGACCAAATACTATATCTTATTACTTCAATAAAGTTAGACACTGAATATTAGTACTCCAAGAGGATTGAGATTTCCACAATTCCACTGCAACTTTTAAGATCTGTGTTTGACATGCCCAGGAGCAGTGGTTAGGGACAGGCCACATGCATCTCAAGGTCCCAGGTTTGTGTCTGGCGGGAACTGCCAAGATGAACAATTAAAAATATAAAACTTACTTTTGTAGCATTTTCATTTTGCATCAAAGAAAACTACTCGTTAACAAGTGAATCTAGAAACACCTAAGGCAGTGCCAAGCTAGTATTTGCTGCTCCTTTTCTAGAAATTACGAAAACATAAGAAAGTAGGTTTGGGGCAAGGAGTGCTGGAGAAAGTGACAACACAAACCTCTAGATGTTCAAATATAGTAGGGAGACAGACACCAATGCTATAGCAATGTCACACTACTTGATTTTAACTCATTTCTAAATATGAATCCTGCCATAAAAATGGTTTTATTGATCTTTTATTCCTGCTCTGAGACATCCTGGACAAAATACTGAATGACAAAGCAGCAGCAAGATTAAGAACATAAATAAAAGAATATCTTTTCACATACACACAGTCACATGTGTATAATAATCCACAATGAGGAAATGTCTTCTCTAAGGTGAGAAAGCACAGAATCGTTTTCTGATTCCCAATTTTTCTCTATTTGGAAATTTCTAGTGATTATAGGCTGGTGGCAATAGCTATTATTTTGTCTTGATAATTTATTAAATAAGTATTTATTGATGCTCTTTAAAAAACAAGCATATATTTTCATGCAATGAAAATGAATTGTCAGATATTAGGTTTATTGGCTCTCTTATTTACAAAGTTGTTTAGCTGATGTAGGAGTTTGGGGTGCTATGTTGTGTTTCTTGGTCTCCACGAATGAAGCTTATTTTTACAAATTTTATCATCTTACTAGTTTCAAAAGACATTGGTCTATAATAATAGAATTTGCCTGAAAAAACGTTTAATTCTTAGGAGATAGAAAACAGTTGAATTTTAAATTATATATAATTTTCATTCTAACAGCTCAGAATGCACTGTTCCTACTGTAATAATAAAGATACAGCGTGGATGCTGATTTATAGCTTTTTTTTTTAAAAGGAAAGGTACAGGCAGGAATGAAGGTGGCAAATAGGAAGGAAGCGAGAAGAGGAGGAAGAGCTTTATTTATTATTTATTTATTTTTATTTATTTAGTTGTTCATAGTTGTTGCTCACCCTAGTCCCAGGTCTTGAACACTGGACCCTGGGATGTATGTGGGACTGCACCCAGGTATATTAGACCACTAGGCTACCAGGGCACACCCTGATTTATAGCATTTTAAGACCTACAACTGGAAAAAAATGCACTTGACCACCAATGTAGAAAACCATACATGATATGGCGTACAGTCTTTATTACCATCCTAGTTAATTACACATCAAAAACACATTTCCTTTCAATGGAAAATAGCACATACCTGCATATTGCAAAAACTACTCAATTCAAGAAAAAACTGAAACAGGAAACTTCCTAAGCGTTTTATAAGAATAAAATGTTTTATTGGTTTGTTTGAATGTTCTGTAATTCTTGATAAATATTACCTCAGTGAGTTTTAAAACAGACAAACCAAATGAAACCTCACAATTATCAGCCCTGCTCAAATCAATTCTAATGTAGTTATAAGAAAGTAGTTTAAAAGTCAGGGAAAGATAGCAGGCTCATAAAGAACTGGGAAGGCAGGTAATAAAAATGAAGTAGGCTTCACAGTCAGGTTGGACTGTGGCAATCTACTGCTACTCAACTCTACCCAGCTTGTTGCCTTGAGGAAATACAGAGAAAAAATAATAAAATTTAAACACTCTGTTACTCTAACAAGGTAAGCCTGTGGGCTAGATCTTGGTACACGGGTTACTGGTTTACTAGCTTTGTCACAATGGAGAGTAGTTAAGAACTGCTCTGAGTCAGAAAAACCTAGATTTGAAAAACAGTTCTATGTTGGTAGAGTGCAAATTGGTGCAACCCCTTTGGAAAACAGTATGGAGACTCCTCAGAAAGTTGAAAATGGAAATTCCATATGATCCCATCATCCCACTTCTCATTCGCAGAGATTTATGCACCCCCATGTTTATTGCGGCCCTATTCACAGTAGCTAAGAACTGGAAACTACCAAAGTGCCCAACGTCAGAGGAATGGATAAAGAAGACGCGGTACATATATGCAATGGAATACTACACGGCCCTTAGAAAAGATGAAATTCTGTCATTTAAGTCAACATGGATGGATCTAGAGGGGATTATATCACTCATAGGTAGGATGTGAACAGACAAACAAAACCAACCCTTGTACGCCTGCAATAAAACAAGGTTACCAATAGGGAATGGGACACTGCGGGGGTGAGAATTGGAGGGAAGTGGTGGCAGAGCCCACTGGACAATAGTGAAGAACAGTTGGTGATTTGGTGGCGGGCAGGGTGTACTGACATACATCTTAGGAATAGGGAAAATGCACATATGGGGAACCTATACAAATGAGCTTATTTTAACCTATAAAATCAAAGTTACCACAAAACAAACAAACAAAAACCATGAAGCAGTTCTAGGCGTGTCCTGGGGGAACAGTGGTTAGGTGCAGTCCACATGCATCCCTAAGTCCAGGTTCGTGTCCAGGCACCAGTGCAAACAACCACAATGAACAACTAAATAAAACAAAGTGCTTCTTCCTACCTGCCTGTCTCTGCTTGCCTTCATTTGAGACTCTACCTTTCCTTTAAAACACACACACACACACACACACACACACACACACACAGTTCAATGTGTTTCAAAATTTCTCAATAATCTGAATCTCAGTTTCCTCATCCGTACCTTACCAAGTTTTTTAAATGAAGTTAGATAATGTATATGCTCAAAATGCATCCTTAGATGTTACAATAGATGCAGAAGAGTACAGGTAAGAGAAAGAAAAGCAGCAGCAATAATTCAAGCCTGCCTTCCCTCTGGCTGTGAGTTTTACTATTTCTCAAATTCCTAATGCCCAGTCCCACCTTCTCTCCTACATGCAGGCTCTTGTTTCACCAGCAGTGCCTCCTTTTCCCTCAGATTTATTCAAGGCCTACTACGCTCTTCATCTATACCTTTGCTTTTCTACTGCAAGCCATTCTCCTCTCCCCTCTCCTTGAAAAGCAGTGGCAGTAAAACTAGGGAGTATTTTACAGCTGAACTCCAGCGCATAGTCATGAAATCCTGTTTCCTCTTCATGTAGTAGTTTTTCTCCTGGAATCTTTGATTACATGTTGTGAATCCTTTATGAGAAGCTAAAGGATCTGTATTTCATTGAACAATGCTTTCAACTTTCTTCCCCTCATTCGTTAATGTTTATTCAAGCAATAACCAAACTATCCAAATTTCAAAACATGTTAACAAAATAATTTCTAAGAAAATAGATTTGAAAACAACTCTGAATATATACATTAAAGGAATTGTGAGTTAAAAATCTTATTTAGTATTTGTCTTTCAAATTACATTCTCTCCATTTACATTTCTCAATAGCAATCTGGAGTCTCAATTCCTATGAACAATAGAAAGCTATGGTACATCTTTCCAGGAAAATACAGACTCAAAATTATTGTATGCTATTTCAGGGTGCTCAAAGTACACCAGGATCTTCAGCAGATCCACCCAAAGTTAAAACTCTAATGTCGACATAATTGCTCTGCATCTTTTAAGGACAGTTTTCCTTAATAAGACCTTTAACTCTGGGGAAGCAGCTTCCCCTTGTAACTGTCAACTACTTCACAGCATCAATCCCAACAGTTAACAGAAAAATGAGAATTTCTTACCTCCGAAAAATTTACCGCCAGGGGAATGATTCCAGCCACGTAACATCCCACCAACATAGCCAGAGACAGCAGACTAATGGAGAGGAAATCATCCATTCTGCCCCCCTATAGTCACCCACCACCACCAGACTACAAATTTTCAATGGCTTCAAAAGATGCTTAGGTCCTTAAACGTGTGTGGTAGTTCGAAGTGAACAAGTAGGTTTTCCAGTTCTTTGGTCCTCCCCACCAACAGATGTGTTCACGAGGCACCTTTCTCTTGAACGTACCTGGAAACAGCCCCCCTTTGCTGATATTAGCACCAGAGAAAACGATCAGCAATTTCGGTCCCAGTTCCTGGATTTTTCAAGTACCAGTTTCAGGTGTCGTCAACTGGACTGCCGCGGATTAACAGAAATGTTAAGTCAGTGGGGATAATATGCCAAAGAGGGATTTCTTCAATCGTCGGGATGAGGATGGCACAACAGGCCTGCTCCCTCCCACAGACAATGTCGCAGGTGGCAGCAGAGAAAGGATGGAAAACCAAGCGAATGTGATCGTTCTCCGAGCGCCCCTGTCTCTCCGGACAGTTGTACTGGTGATCCCCCAAAGCAGGGACCAGCCCACCAGGGCCGGCAAACTCTCCTCCGGGTCTAGAATGGGGAAAGGAGTACAGCGGGTCTCCAACGATGGGTCTTAAGGGTTCAGCAGGAAAGCTGATACAAAGCTGTCTCTGCCCTATATCCGGTGCTGCCCATATTACTCCACTTCGCTGGGCCTCGACCCGGAGCCACCGATACTACAGCTGCCATGGCCGCCAAGTGGCACCTTTTCATTAAATCCACTTCCGGAATCCGCCGAGTCCTTTAGAAGGGAACTTCCGGGTTACAAGCGACCCAGGGCCCGGGATTTTTACCCGGCCGCCATTTTTCAGTAGGGTTAATCAAAGGTACTTATATCGGTCTGTATCAATGATCACTTTAGCCGTATGACCAACATCTAGAATACAGAATAAAGGGTCTTGGGAAAACTAGATTGTTTTTCAAACTCCGAATCATCCCCTGTGTATCTTACTGCCCTTATCCAAGATGGCTGAGGCCGATTCAGTATCTGCTCTAGCTAAGGAAATGCGTGAAACTCTATTGTCCAAAGGGCGTACTTCTGACGACTTCCGGCGGCTCTTCTCGCGGGGATTGGCTGTTGGCGGCGTTGCGGCTGAGCTCGTGTGCGGCGGCAGTGTCGGCGGAGTCTGCAGTGAAAGAGTTTGGCGCCATGGTGAGAAAGGCCTCCGCGGCTCCCCTATTCCCCAGCCTCCGGGTCGACCCCAGCTCCGCACATCTTCCCTCCACACCGTGCAGCGCGAGCGTGCTGCTCCGGCCTTTTCAGCTTAGGGGTTGATCTGCCGCTTCCCGCCGCCTAGACGCCTGGCCTGGCAGTAGGCCCTGGACGCCGGGTCCGCCCTGCAGTGGCTTGCCCGCCGGCGGGCTCAGCGAGGCGTGCCGTGGGCCTAAGGATGCGCTTTCTCCCAGTTGCTTGTTGGTAGAGGCGGGCGTGCGGATGATGCTTTTTGCTTACAAACTCTTTAGCTTGTTGTCGGAACAATGGCGGAGCGCTATCTGACAAACCCGTTCCCGAAGCTGACAGATTCCGTTTAATGCACCCAGCATGTGGGCCGGAAGGGGTCGTCTCTGCTTTGTAGTGTGCTTTTCAACCTTCCCTTTTGTGTTTCTGTGCTTTGCCTTCTTTCTTTCTTTCTTTTTTTTTCCCCCCTTTTCCTTTTTTTGGAGAGGTACAGGCTGGAAGAGAGAGGAGAAGAAGCCTTTATTTTTTTTCCTGTTCATCTTGTCTGTTCCCCGCCACCACCACTACCCACGACCAGAGGCCGCGGACTTAACTGCTAAACCTCCAGGGCGCGCCCCCCCTCCGCTATTTTTTGTTAAATAACTGTCTCTTTTCTAAGACTCCTAAATGGCTGGTCCTACCTTTCAGCGCTCAGTCCTGTTCTTACCCTTATTGATAATCTCTTGATTATAGCAGCTGAAACGCTGGGCCCAACTGAGGATCCAAGTCCCTTAAAATCCGACCGGGGTGGTAGCGGACTGGTGGATTTTTGTTGTCGTTTTTTAATTCACAAAGGGAGATAGTGACTGATCCTGATGGCTTCCACACCTGAGCTTTCGTTTCCTGGTCGCTGCATTTCTTAAGTTATGCTTCTATCGTTAACAGGAAACTTTCACGTTTTCCTTTTCTGAATTGAAATGTTTAAATGCTTGACCCAACATTCTTCCAAAGGGAACCAAGAGAAAGAGTTTAGTGATGTGACCTTGGGCAAGATATATTATCTCTGAGTTCCCTTCTTTCTCCACTTTTTATGTCAGTATTTGGTTTATGCAAAGAGGCTTATATTAAAATCTGAAAAAGTGGTAGCAGTTAATAACCATCTGGTTGGGCAATTACCAGTGGTAATTTTTTACCAGTCTGACTAGAATTAAAGATAGTTTTTGTATTTACAATGAAAAATGATTGATTCAGTGCCCTGAATACTTGTGCTTTTTTCCTGAGGTAACAAGCTTCACTTTTTTTCCCTCTTCCTTTTTGGTAGTTTGGGGCAGCATTTGAAGCTAATGAGCAAATTGTATGTGTTGTAATATTTCTGCAACAATAGAATGACTTGTTAGGATTCATGTTTGTGGGACTTTTAAAAACACCACACAAGACAAATAACTCTTCAGAGAGAATAGGGTTTTTATTAAGATGATCCTGCTTTTTCACCCTGTTTCGGGTTTCAGTCTGTTGTTACAAATATAAATATCTTTATTTGCCTACATATAGATCTGTTTCACAGAGTTTTTTGTACTGGTCAGTCCCTCAAAATGACCATAGCAAAGGCAAGAACCAACTGTCCAGGAGGAGGAAAAAAATGGTCAAGACAAATTTGGATTTTTAATCAAAACAAAGGTGTCTGAAAATAGCTCCAGTAAGAAAGTGACCAAAGCAGGATTGGAAGTTATGATATTAAACTAGTTATAGAAACTCACTCATTTAGTAACTATTTTGACTACAGTTATCAGTTTGTTCACTTTTTGTTCATAGGTTTTAAATCCTTACCTTTGGGCCGTAAGTATTAAAAATAGAGAACTTTGCCATAGGTTCATTTTAAGACTAGATTATAAAGTTAACACTAGAGCCATATCCACATCTTTACACTCTTAAATCAGTTCTTTAATTTGCATTAGAGTAAGAACAAAATTAATATAGAAGTAACAGGTATGGCTAGGGCAAGCCCTGTTGTAAGAATGCTAGTCTGGTTTCTTATAAAATTTTCTTCTCAGCATATGACCCATTGAAAGTGCTGTTTTTGTGTGTGTAGGTGACTTACAAAAGCTTCTTTGTAACAGTCTTTTAAACCTGCTTTCTCTGACCTTAATCATTTTAAAAAACAAACAAAAAAACCAGGCTTCGGTTGAGTTCAGGTGTGAGTTACCCCTAATGTCACCAAGTTCTATTTTTATCTCAGAACCTCTCAAACTTTTAATCAAAATGACTCAGTTGATGGGGAGGAAGGAGTATGGTAATCTTTTGTTTTTCATATTTTGTTCAAAGTTCATATTTTTTTGAAGCTTTTTCAGAAACTCAAGGATTAGTTACTTCAGTTCCAGTTTGTTGATGGCTGAAAATTCTAATCACTTTGGGGGTCCTTTCTTGAAGAGATTCTTTGACCTATCCACCCACCCCCCCCCTTTGAAAAAAAAAAAGAATATGAATAGTTCAGGCTTGAGTTTACAGTGAGGTTGCATCATACTTGTATTTAATTAATCATTTTACATGCCGGGCAAAAAAAAAAAAAAAAAATGGAAGGAAGGATAATTTGAGTACAACAGTGGGTTTGGAAACAGTTTAGTTCCACCTTCATAGCAGAGAGGCCAAGGATTCTGCTACCCATGTAACAATGCATAGTACAGCCTTGAGGACCAGGAATCATTCAGCCCAGATTGTAATCATGTGTTGAGAAATTAGTAACAAAAACATGTGCTCCTTAAGCATGAGGTAAAAAAGTATCTGCTGTCCGTTAGGCCTATTCACATTTCTTGTAGTTAGATCATCTGACTATGTTGTATAATTCTAGCATTTAAAAATATGTGATTTGGTGTGTGGTGGTAAGACTAGTGGTTCGGGCCACCACCTCTGGCTGAGCAAAGTCCATATATATCCCAAGGACCTGGGTTCACATTCTGGGCCAGGGGAAAACAATCAAAATGAACAACTAAATTGAAATGCTTCTTCCTCCTCCTCTCGGCTGCTTACTCAGGTTCGTTATTCCCTGCACCTTTCCTTAAAAAAAAAAAAAAAAAAAGATTTGGTATAATATAGTCCCTTAAAGTGAAACATCTGTTAGGTGATTAGGAGCTTTCTAGGCTAATATTAGCTAGATGTATTAATTTTATATTGCTAACTTCTTCCTTAATGTTCACATTTTTTTTGCTAAGGTGAAAAACTGATTCATTGGTTATAGTCATAGCATTTCCCTTTTTTCTCTTTTTTCATCAGTTTTTATCTGAATTTTTATTAAGGACTTAACCGCTAGAGATAGAAAGTGATCATTGGAGATAGAAAACCTAAACACTTATGGTCTAGTTGGGAAGAAAGAAAGATACAAAAGAAAAAAAATACCAAGAGGTAGTTTACGCTGAGTACTTACAGGCAGTAAGTGCAGTAGGAGTTTGAGCCATTTAGGACTGGGAGACGAAGAGAATAGTTTTGAATCTAGCTTATGCCTCACATGGACAAAGGCACACCTACTGTAGGAAGAGCACTCTTACAGTGTTTTAATAACCAATCATGAGTATGTCATGAATGAGGATTTTATATTATACTATGAATTTTTCAAATCACTTCTTTTCCCTTGTAGTCTCACACCATTTTGCTGGTACAGCCTACCAAAAGGCCAGAAGGCAGAACTTATGCTGACTATGAATCTGTGAATGAATGCATGGAAGGTGAGTAAATACTAAACGAGATAGAAACCTCTTGAGTTATTTTTCCTGACATTAACTATTAGAATATGTATGTCTCATTTAGAAACCAAGTTTGTTTTTTCCACCATGTTTCTTGAATGCTTAATTTTAATTACATAGTTGTTACATATTTGTTGAATATTTGAAACAATTATATGTATTTTCCTGCTGAAAATATTGCTTTACTTTTTGAAATCACATCACATATATAATAAATGACTTCACACTCATGTAAATATTTTATAGGTATCTCATGTTCTGGTTAAACTCAAAACATTGTGGAATCGTTAAGGCAAGCTCTAGGTGGTTTTTAGTACCTAATAGTCTGCTTTTTAAGCAAATAGACATTAAAAGCTCTTGAAGTTTTGTTACAGTCCATCAGAATGTTGTTAGAAAGTAAAACTTAACTCAGAAAACAAAGGGAAATGAGGCCAAAGCATATAATCTATTGTTCATTTTATAAAGTGAAGTATTAGCCCTTAATGTTTGTTTACTCAGTACACTGTTAAATGAGATTACATAGATTCCATCATTTAAATTGGACCATTCCTTACATTTAATCATTACATCCAGTAAAACAGTTGTGCAAATGTACTCTTTCTAGCAAATTATCCATTCTTTACTTCTTCCTATAAAGGTTTTATATTTAGATTTTGCCACAGGGCATGTCCTTGAATTTGTTGATTTTCCAAAGTAAATTGGTTTAGATTTAAAATCTGCCCACTTAAAGACAACAGTGGGTAAGACGTGGAAAAAATCTCCTTGTATTAACTAGGGACATCTTCTAGGTTGCTGGCACTTTGCCTTCCTGATGCCATCAAATTCTGCTCTACTTTTGAAAGAGACCAGTCTTACTGTTTTCTCCTCTCGGGTTCCTTTCTCTTGTTGACATGCTTACTTGCTGTTAAGGTATATTTTGTACTTGATACCTTAGCGGATAATCTTTACTAACTTTTGCTGATTTTAGTGAAATCTAATTTCTTTTAATGAATACTTTATTTCAAGAACAGTTTTATGTTAACAGAAAATAGGGTTTCCGTATTAAAGTTCGCCAGTATTGTGTTGTATGGTTTTATAGGTTTTGCCAAATGCATAACGTCATGTATCCACATTATAGTATCATACAGAGTAGTTTCACTGCTCTAAAAACCTTGTGCCTCACATATTCATCCCACCTCAACCCCTGCCCCTTGGCAATCATTGATCTTAGTTTTGCCTTTTCTAACTTAGGCCTCTTTGGTTTTGCATTTTTTAGCATGTCATAGAGTTGAATCATTACTCCATGTAGCCTTTTCAGACTGACTTATCAGTATGCATTTAAGTATCATTTGTGGTTTGAACACTTTTTTCTTTTTTCTTTGGAAATAGTGATTTTTTTCCATTTAAAAAATTTTAATGGAATTACTGAATTAATTCTCATGTAGTGATTGCCAAATGGTATTTTTAAATTTTTCTTAAAATAGTAAATATCTGTAAAGAAGAAATTTCTTTTCTTACCCACCCCCTTTTTAAAATTAATATATGTATTTTATTTATTTTTTCCCTCCAGCCTTGGTTGGCGAACCCAGGCCCTTAGACTTTACATGCTCTGTACCTGAGCCACACGGTGTTCCCAATTGAGTTTTTCAAGAGTATATTTACAGAAAAATTGATTAGAACGTAGAGTCTCCTATCCCTCTTTCTTCCCTACCCCCTTCCAGTTGTCCCAATTTACATCTTTTATTAATGCGATAAATTTGTTAAAATTGTAGCATCAATATTGATAGGTTATTATTAACTCAAGTCTGTAGTTTGTATTAATATTCATTATTTGCTTGTGAACATCGACATTTATCACCTAGTGCCCTGTAATCCCTTCTGTTCCAGCTCTTCTTCCTTCCTCTTAAGCTCCTGGAAACCATTGATCTCTTCAGTGTCTTCATAGTTTTGCTTTTTCTAGAATGTCATATAATTGGAATTATACAGAATGTGACATTTTCAGATTGATTTTCACCCAACAATATGCTTTTAAGATTCTTCCATATCCCTTTGTGACTTCACAGCTTATTTTACTGCTGGGTAATATTCTACTGTGTGGATAAATTCACCTATTGAAAGACATCTGGATTACCTCCAAGTTTTGTTAATTACAAATAAAGCTACTTTAACAATTCATATGCAGGTTTCTTTGTGTGTACCTAAGTTTTCAACTCTTTCGGATAAATACCTAGGAGTGTGATTGCTGTGTCATATGATGAAACTATATTTAGCTTTGTTTTGTTATTATTTGTTTGTATGTTTTTGGTTGTTTCCCAGGCCCCAGGTTGTTAACCTGGGTCCTTGGACTTTACATTTTACATGGTCCACATCCCAGCTGTCAGTCTAATGCCTGAACCATCAGGATGTGCCACACCTAGTCCTTTTTGTAAAAAAATTGTAACTTATTCTACACATTAAAATAAAACCTTATGTGTAGGTTCCCTATATTGCAGTTTCCCCATTCCTCAGATATATCAACACACCCTGCCCTCCACCAGATCGCCAACCGTTCTTCACCATTATTCAGTGGGCTCCACCACCATTTGTCCCCTCTTACACATCCCCCCACCAATTCCTATTAACTTTATAAGAAACTGACAGGCTGTCTTCAGAAATGGCTGTTTCATTTTGCTTTCCTACCAGCAGTGAATGAGAATCCCTGTTGCTGCTCATCCTTCTAAGTGTGGTATTGTTCATGTTTGGGATTTTTGCCATTCTTCTTAGAATGTATATAGTGGTATCTTGTTTTAATTTGCAGTTTATAGTGACATTGAGCATTTTTCCCTATTTTTTGCCATTTGTATATCTGATAAAGTGTCAGTTCAGATCTTTTAATGAAGTTTTTCTTAATTGTTCAGTTTAGAAATTCTTTGTATATTTTAAATAACAGTCCTTTATCATTCAAATAGATGTTTTACAGATTTTCTCCCTGTTTATGGTTTATCTTTTCACTTGTTAGTATCCTTTGAAGTTTCAAAGCTTTAAATTTTGATGAAATCCAAATCCAGCTTAATAAATTTTTCTTCTTTTGCTTGTGGTTTTGGGGTCATCTAAGAAACTTGCTTTATCCAAGGTCACAAAGATTTGTACCTATATTTTCTTCAAGGGTTTTATAGTTTTGGCATTTAGATTTAGGCCTCTGGGCCACTTTGAGTGAATATTTATATCTGGTCTGGTGTACAGGTCCACCTTCATTCTTTAGCATATGACTGTACAGTTGTCCTGGCATCTTTGTTGAAAAAGACCGTTCTTTCTCCATTGAATTTTCTTGGTACCCTTGTTGAAAAGCAAATATAAATATGAAGATTTATTTCTGGACTTTAATTTCTATTCCATTGATATGTATGTACATGCAATCTTGATTACTATAGTTTTGTAAGTTTTGGAATCAAGAAATGTGAGCCTTCCAAATGTATTTTTTCCAAGATTATTTTGGCTAGTCTGGGTTCCTTTGTATTCTTGTATCAAATTTAGGGTCAACTTGTCGATTTCTGTAAAATTAACTTGGATTTTGATAGTAATTACAGTAAATCTGTAGGTAATTTAGGGGTGTGTATTGCCATTTTATATAAGTTTCCCAATCCATGAGCATGAGCTGTTTATTTTAATGACATTTTGTAGTTTGCATTGTACATCTTATGCTTTATTAAATTTATCCCTAAGAATCTAATTATCTTTATACTATTGCAAATGACATTCTTTTCAGGTTATTTGTTGTTGGCTACAGAAATACAGTTGATTTTTTTGCATGTTGGTCTTAAGTCCTATGTTCTTACTGCACTCATTTAGTCTAGTAATTTCTTTTGGTGGTTTCCTTAGGATTTTCTGTCTGAAAGGTCATGTCAACTACAAACATAGTTGCACTTAATTCTTTTCCAGTCTGAATACTGATTATTTTTCTTGCAAAATTGTCTCCAGTACAATGTTGAATAGAAGTAACAAGAGCAGGCATTCTCGTGTTCTTCCTCATCTAAGAGAAGAAGCATCCAGTCTTCACTAAGTATGATGGTGCTATGAGTCAGTGCCTTTTTAAGACAAGAAGTGAATTTATTTTCCTGTTTTTAATTTTCTTTGTTTTGGCCTTTCTGTTCAGAACTTGTGTAGTCTCTGATCATAGTATGGTATGCTGGTAGCAATCAAAAACCCTAAGAAAGCTTTCATAGCTCTGGTTGAATGTCGCTTTTTGTTAGGAATGTTATGAAATTAATTTAGAACATATAAAGAACCTTTCTGTATAGTACAGGATGCTTTTTCCAGATGAGATTTCTGTCAGAGTAGTATTTGATAGTGGATGTGAATTGAAAAGGTTTTGTTTCCATTTTGTGAGAGTGAGAGAGGAATGTGTCAGTGGATAAAATGGGCAGTTTGTTCTTAGGTTAATAATGTGAGCTTGCTCTCAGTTTAATAGATGGGCTTGCTGTCTTTCAAAAGTATGTTTACATACTTATGTCTGTTCCATGTGCTAGTGCTTTTTCTTATTTCACATATTCCTCACAGCAGTTCCGTGAGAAAATACTGCTTTATCTGGTTAGCCAGTAGGATTCAGGGGACAGAGTCACTATTAAAGGGCAGTGCCGGAACTCACATCTCTTTTTAAGGGAAGGTACAGGCAGGAGGAAAAGGGAGGAGAGGAGAAAGAAGCATTTATTTTATTTAGTTGCTCATCTTGCTTGTTTCCTGGGCTCTGGGTCATGAACCCAAGTCCTTGAGATATATGTGGTTTGTCCCATACAGAGGTAGCCTGCTTGACCACTAAGTTACCAGGTTGTGCCCAGTTCAGGGTCTTTTTCTTTCCCCTATAGGAAAGGAACAGGCAGGAATGAGGACGAGCAGAGGCAGGAAGAGAGAGAGGAAGAATTATTTATTTAGTTGTTCATCTTGGTGTCATTCCTCCACACACACACACCTCAGGAAGTATATGGACTGTACCCAGCCTCTACTCCATCAGGGTGTGCCTGTTCAGGATTTTAAGTACACTGTTGTGATGATCTCTTCCTCCTTGTCTAGATTTCTTTTTCACTTTTTGCACTGTACCTAACTTTGAAAGCAGTGTCCGTTGTTCCCAAGTACAGTATTTTTCTAAGGCTTTAGAAATATCATTGGAAAAACAGATTAGACTCACAATGTCATCACTTCTTTGAACCATGATATGACAGGTCTTTAAAGATTGCTTAAATCCAAGTTCTGAAGTAATCATTTTATTATTGACACGAAATACTTGCCAACATTCTGGTGTATTCATACAGTTTTTAAAATTTTTGTTAGTAGTAATAATTAAAATTGATAACCTTTTCCAGTTCAACTTTATAAAATTAAATATATTACAGTATCAACATATAACACTACACATATCTAAAGTTTGGGCGATTGTAAGATCTTGGTTTTCCTTCTTCTCTTAGGCGTTTGTAAAATGTATGAAGAACATCTGAAGAGAATGAATCCCAACAGTCCCTCTATCACGTATGATATCAGTCAGTTGTTTGATTTTATCGATGATCTGGCAGACCTCAGCTGCCTTGTGTAAGTATTAGCCACTGTATCTGTTCGGTTGTATTTTTCTGTTGTCTGTCTATGGGGTGATTGGTTATTGGGAGTTCACTGTACGTCCGGCACTGATCTTTACATTTTGACTGCTGTGTCATAATTAACAATATTACATATGGCTTGTAAGTTGGCAACATAAAATGAAAGCCATAGGAAAATCTTAAGAATTTTGTTAATTGTTTTTGTGAGTTTTTTTTTTTTAAAGGAAGGAAGAGGAAGAAACAGTTTCTATTTAGTTTACTTTTGGTTTTCTACTCCATCTGCCCCTTTGATTGTGAACACAAGTTCTTGGATTTATATGGTTCATATCCCAGCCATCTCCACCTGAGCTTCAGGTGTGGACCTTATAGTTTTTAAAATGTACACATACGTAGGACTGAAATATTTAATTTTAATCTTGCCCAGTGTTAAACATATATATTTTGCTATGTTAAAAATGTGAACTTTTAGACCCCTATGTTTTCTGTTCTCAGAGATTCGTCTGATTTTTTTCTGGGCGTGCCCTTGTGATTCAGGTAGCTACAACCCTGTATAACAACCTTGTAAAGCCCAAGGATCTGGGTTTGTGACCTGAGACCAAGGTGAAAAACCTAAATAAAAGTGCTTCTTTTCTTCCTTCTTTCCTTTTAAAAAAAAAAAAAAAAAATTCCTAACATGCTTTACTTCTCAATATTATTACCAAGGAACATAGTGTTAAAGACTTATTTAATTTCTTCAACATTTTTGGACCAGAGACTACGTAAAAGTGCTAAATTTACAGAGGAATTGGAAGCATCTCATAATGAAATGGTCTTCCGTTATCAGGTACTTGAGTATTGCATGCCAGACACTGCTTGAAGTGAATGTTTTCAGTTGTGAAGGACATAATAGGACTGACACAGGGGCACTTCCTTGATCACCACTGGAACCAAGCCTGGACTAGTCTCACCAAAAGTTCCTGGTGAAAATGAGCATTTCCTTGAAATGTTTAAGTTTTGTTATTGCACCTCTTCATTGTGTTTCAGTTATAGCTATTTGACACTGCCCTCAGAATATTCAAGTAACTCAGTTCTGATCTTTAATGAAATTGTTACTAAGAAAGTTTCTATTATGATTATTTCAATACAATTTCTTTTAAGAGTAAACTCTTAAAGAGGCCAACAGCTGCAGATATTAAGCTATGTTGGTTTGTAGTGGTATAGTTGACCAGATTATAATACACATGAACACAGGAGATAGATAGATATATAGAGAGAGATATAGATATTTATATATATACTTATTCAGCAATTACTTGTGGTGCCAATTATGTGCCACGTGTGTTGCATGCACTGGAGATGGGTCAGTGAATAAAATAGGCTACAAGGGAGAATGAAGTTGCAGGGGAGTGATTGAATGAGGGGATGCATTACTGCAGGAGATGAAATTGGAGAGGCAAAGAGCAGTGATATTCTGGAAGCCAGTCCCAAAGTTTCGTAGTATTACTAGGTCAAAAAAATGTGAACTGAAAATTGACCCCCGGTTTAGCAGTATGGAAGTCTTTGGTGACTTCAGAGCAGCTTTGGTAGAATGACAAGAGTGAAAAATGTATAGATTTCAGCAAACTTTGAGTAACTAGAGGAGTTGTAGGTAACCAATACAGATAGCTTTTTTGAAGAATTTAGCTGAAAGGAGAGCAGACGAAGCTAGCTGAAGAAAAAAATAATGGTTGATGGGATGATCTAGTAGACAGGGAAAAATGACTTTAAATAGGATCTTGGACAATTCATTCATGGTAAAGTAGGGAGGATGAGTAGATATACTAGAAGCTTGGGGGAAATGACTTCCTTATTTTAGTCTCGGGAAAACAGGGAAGTTTTGAAATTAAGGGTGAGGAAAGGAGGTGTCGGGTGTGTGAAAAGAGGAAAGAAATAATCCAGGAGGGTGAAGGGATTATAGAGGTTGTGGTTTATGAGGTACAAAATTTAAAATGAGATTAGTGGTGATGGTACCTGATAAAATGGTTGAATATATTTTTGTCGTACGTGTGTTTGTTTTAGGAAATTTTTGCACTTGAACCTAAACACTAGGTGTTTCAGTTGGAAGTTAACAAGATTTTGACGGTTCATATTGGTACCTTCACTTCATTCTTCAAATGATTATTGATTTTATTTTTTAAATTAATAGACATCTGGTTTTGTAAAAATCACTTAGGACATCAAGTAGCAAATCCTGATGCTTTGGGATGTGGTCCTCATTCTCAGCAGATGGGGAATTAACGCCAAGCATTATGTTTTACTCGCTGTGGAATGGTGTGGTTGAGAGTTAGCTGAACTTTCAGAATTAAACATGATTGAGTTTGAATCTTGGCTCTATCATTTGCTAGTTCTCTTGGTCAGGTTAGCTTAATTTTGCCAAACCTTAGTTTGCTCATTTGTAAAGTTTAGATAGATCTACCTCATAGATCCATTTTGAAGATCCATTGCTTTCCTAGCACAGCAGTACTACTGTGTGTACAGTAGAATTCTGTTTTTATTGACTTTTAAAATTTATTTTTAAAAGAAAGATGCAGGCAGAGCTAAAAGTGAGTAGGCAGGCAAGGACAAAGAAAGGAAGGAGTACTTAATTTTTATTTAGTTGTTCCCCACCCCTGCTCCAGGTCACCAACCTGGGTCCTAAGTATGTGTGTGAAATGAGCTAGCCAGAGACAGTGGGCTTATCACCTAGGCCACAATCACACCAGGAATTCCATTTTTAAATAGATTGACAAAGTCAAGGAAGGGTTTTATTTTTTTAATTACGAGTAGGTTGGTTCTTTAAAATTTGTCACTAGTAGAGCTTCAAATTCCACAAGTGAGTTAAATTATACTGTTAACTCATAAAGAAGTGTTTTGTTGGGGATTTTGACAGTGTGAAAATCATACAGAATAGTCACATACTCCAAGTGTGTCATCTATAGTTCTTAATTGTCTGAAAGCCTGTAAGCTGTAGTTACTTTTGTCACTATCCCTAATGCTAAAACTTTTTTTGACCTCTGAAAACTTTAAGAGACAAATTTAGATTAAAGTCACAGCCTTTTGAATATGCAGACTTTCTCATTTGCTTAGAAACAAAAAGGACATTTTCCCCCTTCGGTTCTTATAATGAGGAGGTACTCACACAACATATTATCAGTGAAGACAGTGGTGATGTCACTGCTTAGACCCACAGCTGCTTTCTTGTATAAATCTCAGTTCAGCGGCCATAGTGATAGACTAAAGGCTCATCTGTTCCACAGACAGGAATTTTATTAATGTAGGCTTCAGTTGTTTCATTTTCAAGTGCTGCTTAGCAGCTATGGACAAACAGCTTTTCTGTATTAAAAACTTACTACATTTCTTGAGTTGGAAAATTACATGCAAATTTATGAATTCCTAAAAGTTCACAAAAAAAAAAAGTGTTCTTGTTGCAGGGAGTGATCTAAGTAAGACTATCCCATCCAGATATAGTTCTGAAAAGTTTTGTTCCTTTTTTGTTCTCTTCCATTGTTAACTAAGTCTTGTAGTCTATTCTGTCATCCCTTGAAGCAATAGACTTGATTAGCAGTTAATTGGGAAGTGTGAACTGAGGATATTCAAAGAACATCATTTCCCTTTTTATAGTATTTCTCTTTGTAATATAAGATGAGTAAAGAAGTCTTTTGTTGTTGTTATTAAACATTTTGTAAAAATGGAAAGATTATGCATTCTTTTATAAACATTCTTTTATTAACATTCAGAATTGATGTTAACAGTTGGTATAAAGCATTCCTACTTTCTGAGTTTCTCTTGCCCAGAAATTGGAGCATATATTTCTAGCTCAGTGGTTAACAATGAGAAAGGAAGTGAAATAATTTTATCTGCTCTCATGGGGTTGTAGAAAGGATTGAGTTAATTCACAAGAGCACTTAAGACAATACCTAGCAGTTGGTAATTTCTTGAAATGGTATTATCATTTGTATTTATAATATTTTTTGCTGAGAAGTTAAAGAATGAAACTTCTGGCTAAAATGAGATTGATAAATTGTATATTTTGCTCTTCTAGGGAATCCCTAAGGTAAGTTTTCAAGGCAAACTGCATCATCACCCCTCTCGGATGTCAAGCATTGTTTCCACCAGATGGTGCACATGGCTTTGAAACTGTTTTATTTTGTAAAATCTCCGGTTACTCATCTGCATTTCTACACATAGCTTTAGTCTTTTACTCTAAAAATGAAATTTTTGCTCAACTTGATTTTAGTTATAAGTCAGCTGAAACATTTCTTGGTTTTTTTGAATCTTCTAAAATAAAGATAGCTTGAATGATAAGTCGGACTCTCAAATCCTTTGAGTACCATTGAAGTTTTATTGCTAATAAGTCTTTGTACTTCTTTCTGTTGAGAGCCATTTTTGAACTCTTTATGCCCTAATTCTCCATCAGTCACTAGCATTTTTAAAGCAAACCCTAAAATACAGGTTAAAAGATTACCTTCTGCTAACTGGGCAGAGAAGAAATCTTTGTGGCGATGACATGTTTCTCAAGGTTTTTTAGTGACTTCTAAGTAGATTTAGCACATCTCAAGTTTGTAGTCATGTTTGACTTTTGCTATTTAACCACTAAAGGAAGCATAGAACAGTCTGTAGGAGAGACAACAGTTTCTGGTCATACTGTCAAGTAGATGTATATAAAACACATTGAGCCTTTAACTTAAGCTCTCTAGGCCTGGGGGCGGGGGGGTTGTTTTGTTTTTTTGGGTTTTGTTTCTTGGCTGTAATCTAAAGTTCATATTTCTCAAAATTCTGCGGTTGTATATAATTAGCTTTTGTGTTTTCATTAAATTCATGTATGAACCTGTGTACATCTATGCCATCACTGGACAATTGAAATTTTGGTTTTTAAAATGTGACAGTAATTGACCACTGTAACTTTGCCTGTTACCTTTCTGTTTCCTAGTTACCGAGCCGATACTCAGACATACCAGCCTTATAACAAAGACTGGATTAAAGAGAAGATCTACGTGCTTCTTCGTCGGCAGGCCCAACAGGCTGGGAAATAGTTGAGCTGGAAACACTAGGGGGTGGGGGTGCACAGAAGGCAGGTGTGTACCGCATGCAGTAGTGGGGGTTTTGTATTATAGTAATCCTGTTTCCATTTTGGTACATTCTAGCCAGGTTTGAATGTATTAGATGAAATGTGAGGCTCTTGTTCAATCTGAAACCCCCATTGTCCCTTCCCTACCCCCACCCCACCCCCCTTTTTTTTTTTTACTTAAACATTTTTATGATGTTTTAGATGGAGGTTGTTGTTTGTCAGTTAATGTTGGTTCAGATCCTTCAAATTGTTCATACCTGCTTTATAATGTTCACTGTACTAACCATTCTTCAAATTCGGGTGGGGGCGAGAGGTGACACAGTTTGGTTATGTCCTTAAGATACAAGTCTTAGTGGAAAACAAATAAATGTTCTTTAGTTATATTTTCCCCCTGAGTGATTTTTTTTCTCTGAACATTGAAATTTCTTCCAAAGTCTTACCTGTTTCAAAACCAACAGACTGCTACATAAAAAATTTGAAAAAGGCTTATATGTTAGATAATGTTTTGCGGTATTTATGTAAAGCCAAGCTTCTACTTTATTTTTCCAGCCTGTAACTGAATCACAATTATAACTCCCAAGGGTTTTACCTACTCTGGATCTACATGTTATGAAAGACTTTTTGGTGATATAATTTGTCTACAGTAGCAGCAGATCCAGCTTAGTTCCTTACTTTCGGTCATGTAATCCTTCTGAGAGGTCTTTATGCCCTCTCATAGCCACTTGCAGTTGAGAATTCTCATTCCTAGAATTTATCTTAAGTTTAGCTTTATTTGAACAAACCATATATTATACCTCCAGTCATTGGGTATATGGATATTCCTTAATTCTGCCATTGTCACACTGATGGTCAGTAATATCTTGACAAACTCTAAAATTTGCAGGATTTTTTGAGGCTTCATGACTAGCCCAGTATTACTCTTGTTTCACCCCCATTTCTTTATTAGGGCCTTAATATCACTAAGGTGCCTGACAAAGTTAATTAGAGCTGTTAATGTTTATCTGTAAATCAGCCAAACTTTTAAAGCTAAAGTGTTCTTACAGAAAAAGAAATAGCTGTTGAAGTAAGTCTTACCTTTCACTTGGTCTCTTGCTGATCTAATTTTATTTCATTAACAAATAGGATCTTGACTTCATTTTTTGGAAATAGAAGTGATAGTTTATACTGCTATCTACACTTGAAAACTACCTGAACAGTTACAAAATTCCTAAATATCTAGTCTACCTTTTACATGTCTGAGAATTTCTAAAATACTTTTTTGATAATAACTGTGTTTTTGAGCTTAGATCTGAGAGGTTCCAGGTAGCATAAAAGGGCAATTTAAACTCACTACACTTCCAGTTCTCATATCAGAATGGCCCCCTCCATTTTCCCATTTTTTTTACTAAAAGATTAGAATAAGAATCAAGATTAACATATAAACTAGTAAATAATGCTGTATTTTTAGGAATGCTTTTAGAAGAAGGAATATTAATGTATGTTAACATAGTGATAACTGCAATTAGTACTCAGGCAGTAGCCTTCACATTCAAATTACTAGGCATGAGAAGAAGCATGAAAATGTGATTAATAATTAGAGACAATTATCAGTCAGCAGAAACACCCAGAGATGATTGAACCTACTTGACAAGAACATCATAGCAGCTATCCTAAGTATGTAGAAATATATAAAGGGAGATTTTTTAATATATTAGAAATGTTTAAAAAATTTTAAAACATGGAATTTCTAGAGATGAAAACAATATCTAAAATGATGGATTAACAGATTAGAAGAATGAATTTGAAGATCAATAGAAATTTTAAAACTAAAGCATAGATTGAAAAAATGAAGAGCTTTAGTACCTTTAGAATAATAGCGATCTAACCTGTATACTTGGAGACACAGGGAAAATGAGATGGAGAGAACCATAAAAATGTTGAAGGCCTGCCCTGGTGGAGAAGTGGCTAGGTCAGTCGCCTTCAAAGGATGCAGGCCACCCCTGGGTTTGAGTCCTGGGTCTGGGGGAAA
The DNA here is from genome assembly GCA_004363575.1 of Solenodon paradoxus. Classification (NCBI taxonomy): domain Eukaryota; kingdom Metazoa; phylum Chordata; class Mammalia; order Eulipotyphla; family Solenodontidae; genus Solenodon; species Solenodon paradoxus. Next base: position 193,345 of record RJWH01001062.1, read on the forward strand.
ACAACTAGTGTGAGCAACTGCAATGGAAATAAAGTGCTGCTTCCTCGAAAATAAAAGTTGAAGAAATAATGCCAACTTTTTCAAGTTGATGAAAACTTGTCAATCCAGCTCTTGAGCATGATGAATTCAACAAACAAAACACAAATAATTAAAATGCTAAAAACAAATAATGAAAGCTTAGCAGCCAGAGGAGAAATACATGTATAATACAAAGGAACAAATACAAGAATGGCAGGTTTCTCATTCAAAATTATGCAAGCCAAAAGAATGAAATACTTCTATGCTTGAAAAAAGTGAAAAAATGGTCAGCCTTAAATTCTATATCCATTGGAAATATGTAAAAATAAAACAAGATAAAGGATTTCTTCAGACCATCTGAGGTTTGCATTGCAAGAACTGCCTTCAGGCAAAAGAAAAACAAAATCAAATGGAAACTTGCATCTATACAAATACTTGGAAAGTACCAGAAATGGTAAATATATGAGCAAAAACCAAAGATTTTTCTTTTTTAAATTTCCTTAATAATAATTTGCTGTTTAAAAATGTACTATGGGATTTATAAAACAACTAGAATTAAATTTAAGGAAAGATGCAGGCATGAATGAAGATGGGTAGGCAGACAGAAAGAGAGATGGAAGAAGCACTTTATTTCCATTTTAGTTTTTCACACTGGTTGTTAGGCCCTCCCCCGCATACACAGCCCACTTGAATCCAGGGGTGTGTGGCCTGTGTCATTTGGAAGTGATTGACCTAACTGCTGCTTCTACCAGGGCGTGCCTGTGTTGGTTTTTTGTGTTTTTTTTATTTCTTTTGTTTATGAAGCCATACTCTTTGTAAGATAACTGAACTTGCTTCTCAGTCACAGGTGTTTATTATACACGGCTCCTACCACCAGAGGACTATTGTCCTTTAACCACCACCTCATTCTCTCTCCCTTCCCTAACCTGCATTGTCTTTAAACATTGACATGAAGTGGTATAATATCATTTAAAGTTAGAATGGAAAGTTATGATGCTTATTTATAAACCTTAGAACAATGATTTTGAAAAACAACCTTGGAGGGCTGAGTGTGTTGACATCTGAGAAATGGGGAAACTATACATAGGAATTTTTTTTAATGTGTAAAATAAAAGTTAACTGCAATATAAAAAGTTAGGATAATTTGGAAGTTGGGCTGAGTGCAGTTGCCATGATAATGCTAACTCCCTCTATGAGTTGGTTTTTTTGTGTGGGGTACCTCTTCTGTTCCAAAACCCCCAAAATGAAGAACAGATGGGCAAATAGCTAACAAAAAGCAAGATGACAGATTTAGACTCCCTCTTATTGATAATAACATTTAAATGTAAATTGTCTAAGCACTCCAATTTAAAGACTGGGATTGGTATACTACATTAATAAAGCAAGACACAATTATAGGCCCACTTTAAATATATAAAGAAGATAAAAGGATGGCAAAAAACCATGCCATGCAAACTGCTTAGGAAGTGACATGGCTGGATAAAAGCAACATTTTATAATCATAAGGGACGAAGTTCATTCGGAAAGAACAATACTAAATGTATTTGCACCCAGTGACAACTTCCGAATAGTTGAAATAAGCTTTTTGGAAGGTTCTGATTCATATTACACCACTATTTCTTACTCTGAATATCGTGAAGTGGGTTCTTGTTAAAATGCAGCTTTTTAGTCTTAAGTGGACTCTCAAACCTCCGAGTGACCAGACTTGAGTAGCAAGGTATCCTGCTTTCCATGAGATCATATCGGGAAGTGCGTGGTATATGTTAAATGCTGTAAACATTGAATCTGATAAACATTGCAAGGCACAGAGTTTACAAAAATAATGGTCTTAGGCGGTATGGATCTTAACCAGCTAACAGTTGAGGAGAACATATCTAGGTCAAGCAGCAATATAACGTAGGAGAGGATGTCGCGATGGGAGTGTTAATGTGGCAAGGAATCCGTAACAAGCAGATCAAAAGGCTGACATTTGATGAAGAGTGAGCCTGCACATTTAAAACTTGTAAGTCAAAGTTACCTCAAAAAATAAAAAAGGCAAAGCAAGCTCTAGGCTAGACAGAGAGGCAAATGAGTGATGGACTGAAGGATCAGGAGGGGCTGGGAGACTGAAATCTTGAGGATATCTGGGAAATGGAGGAAGTGGAAGAAGCTAGAGGATGGTCTGTGAATTTTAGCCATAAAACCTTAGAGGATATTTTCTTAGTAATTTATAGTCTTCTCTAATCTACACTGTAATCTATACAGTGTCTAATCTCCACCATTTGATTTGTAAACTTGATCTAAGAATGGTGTTTTACCTTTGAAGACAACAGTAATCCCTTCAGATACATTTAGAGAGCCTGTGTCAACTTACCTAGCACACTCCTTTCGTTTTTTTTGTAATTATATGCTTCAGCTGGATGTTCAATTTTGACATATTGTGAAGAGGCTGGTTTAAAAGCCTCTTCTGTGCCAAAAGTAATTTTCTTTATGCTTTTCAAGAGAGTAGGGAGAGGGCTAATGAGGACTGATTGCATCACTTAACTGAGACAGGCCCTGTGTCCTTGTCAAGAGATGTTTGATTTTAAGGTCTCTGGACTGTAATTTAAGAGAAATGGGATAGATCATGATTTCTTCCTTGGAAGCCTGAGGTTGGAGAGTTGCCATGGTAACACTGACTCATACCTTCACCTACAGGGATTTGTTGTGTAGTACCTATTCCAGGACCCCAGTAAGGGCTTGACCAACTGTAGTGCCCCTCTAGTCTTTGAGTAGAAGAGTATAGTTGTCTTTTAGTACCTACTCCAGGGTGAACAGCTTAAAGAGCACCCAGCAGTGCTTGGCCTTTTCTCCCTAGTGGCCATTCCAGAGACTGATTTGCCCGTAACTGAGCCTAGATGCCTATTAACAGCATAGTCACCATTTCTTTCCACCTACTATGGAGTTTCCAGAAGGAATAACCATAACGCTCTGCTCAGCTATTGAGCAAATCCCAGTGGGAGGTTGCAATTGTAGTGACAGGGAGTTAGCCTCAGCCTCCTTCAGAGGAGTAGTATGACAGGGTTGAAAGTTATGGGTACTAACAAGGCTGCTCATTACCGTGAAGTTTGGATGCAGCTCTAAGGGTTCTGAAGATGCAAGGTCTTGGTGCCCCGGTATTTGGTGACTTCTCTGGATCTGTTCAAGTATTTGGGTTGAGAAATTACATCTTTCCTTTGTGTAAGGATAATGATCACTAAAGTGTGTGAGGTCTGTGTGATCTGTGAACAGTGACCATTTCTATAATACTTCCCAGTAACACCTGCACTGGCCAGCCTAAATGTTGGGATTATACAGTTTGTATAAAAGAGCTTGTATAACCACTTCCATGGACCACCCAACAGTGAATCTGAAGATGTTTAGCGTGGAGCATTGCTGTCCAGCCAGCCCTTTCAGGTGCGGACAGCTCCTCGCCACCCTGGGCTCTGACAGCCTCCACCCCATTACCTTCTGCGTAGACATTCCCCTGTGTGGTCCTGAGTCCCTGCCCTGGGCCACCTTATCCATGAAGCCTGCTTATCCATGAAGATTAGTTCAGATGCAAACATGTATATGACCAGCTGCTCTGAGAGCAGTTGGGCTGTTGACATCTCATTTTCAGCGTTTACCTTAATCCTTGGGACAAAAATAGAGCTCAGGACCTGATAATCATAATTACAAAGCAAACTCTTAGAGTTTTGTATACTTTCTATATATGTTATACTTTACTGAAACTTATTCATCAGAAATATTTGCTATTAAAACCATTATCAGAAAGAAGACAAAACAAATTCATGTTGATCTGAAGTCCCGATTAGCCCTTAGCAGAGGCTGGAGCCCTAAGGCAGGCCAGCTGCAGGCTGACCAGACTCTGCTTCGCCTTCCTGCTTGTCTGATGGGTCATCCTGCAGCACTGGGAAGTGTCTGAAGTCCTGACAAAAACTGAGGATTGCTGGGTTTTGGACTGTTTTTATTAGTCCACTTCAAGAAGTGTTTTAAAATGACGAAAGTTGTGAATCTCATCAGTGCTGATGCTAATGAGGCCATGATGTTGCTTAGCCTTTTTCGTTGCTTTGCTTTTGACATGTTTTGCTGTCAGAAATCAAGGAGAAAGGAGAAATTTGTGCCAGCAGCCTCCTTTGCTCACCAATATAAGATTCCATCTGTATTAAGGAATTGGTATGAAGTTATTTAGGTGTGGTATTGTGGTTCCTTTTTTAAAAGTATGTACTAAAATATTTACAGATAAATGATAGTATTTCAGATTTACTTAAAAAGAACCCAATAGAAGAATGTAGATGAAGCAAGGTTAGCCATAAATCGATCATTTTTACAACTAAGTGATAGGTATTAATCTCTTTTGTATGCTGGCAATTTTCCCTGGTAAAAGTTAAAATAAGGACTGATACTGCAGTTACAACAATCCCAGATTGACTGCTGCACAGCCACCGTGCTGAAGCCAACGTGATGGCTTCTGGGGCCAGCGACACGACCCGCCCCCACCTCCTAGATGCTGTGCTAGTCACAGCACCTTGCGGTTGGCTGCTCCGGCAGCCTGGGTGCTCTGCCCTTTCCCAGCCCAGCTCAGAAGAGGGACGCCGAAGTCTCAAAGCAGGGCATATTTGGGTCATAAGAAGAAGGCTTTGCTCTGCACGATTTGACCACAGGAGCAGGAGAAGCTTGCAGGAGGTCCCACAGTAGTGCTGTGTCAGGCTGTATTCTGCAAGCCTGGGAGCAGCGGGGTGGTGCGGAGTGACTGTAGCTGCATTTCTGACACATGCTGATGAGCTTCATCCAGGGATAGAAACAACTCCCAGCTGAATTCTAGTAGAATCGAACAAGCTTTGCTTAATCATCTCCCTGGACTGTTTCTGACCCAACACAATGTCAGTATGGAAAAGGGGGCATTCCCACTTCTGGCAGCTTTGCGATGCCAAGTTTTAAAAAGCTGCCAACTCTGCCCAGGCTCAGTACGGGCAGCCCCAAAGGAGAAGAGCAACTGTGTTTTCCTGAACACCCAATTTCAAGCTTTTCAACTGATCTCCATAATCTCCCGCAGTCTGGTGGGGAAGTAAGCTGTCCTACAGGGCACCCGACAAGACTATTGTGGGGATCAGAAGGACTCGTTAGAGTGACATGTGACGGCTGATTTTGTCATGTTAACTTTGAATCTTCCTAATCAAGAGTCAGCATTCCCTGAGGTGGTTGTAATCATTGGCTATTTGTGAAATTAGGTCTTTCTCCAGCAATTAAATAGACTGAGTCCCTGTGGTGGTGTCACTTCGTTACGTAGTCAAAGCTAAGGAGGCCAATGGCCCGATGCCCCTCAGTAGATCAGTTAGCTTCTCTGTCTCCTAAGACCAGCCGCTCATCTTGAAAATACTCCCACAGTTAAAAACCGAACTCATTACCCCTCCCTGATGACCCCATCTGAAAAAGCACTTCCTGTCTGCCAGCTCAGCCACCATTCAAGCCTGAAACCTGAGTGTAATTTTTATACTCCTTTCTCTTTTTCCATTGCCTATTGGTCAGTAAGTCTTTCTTTCCCTTTTGTCTCCTTGCCTCATTCGTTTATTCAGTCATTCATTTACACAAATGAATTTCTACCTGCAGCTTTCCTTTATTTTTAAAAATATGTTTTTTTGTTTTTTTGTTTTTATTAAAGGAAGGATGCAGGCAGAAATGAAGGCAAGTAGGCAGGCAGGCAGGAAGAAGAGAGAAGGAAGAAGCCTTTATTTAGTTGTTTTATTCATCTTGGTTGTCCCTCTCCTCCACCCCGGGCCTCAGGTCCCGAGTCTCACACCTGGTCCTTGGGATGTACGTGGACTGTATCCTGTGGCCTCATTGACTGGGCCACCAGGGCGCACCCAAAATCGTAATAGCTATGAATCAGGTGATCTATTTTTTCATTTTGCACTAATTCCTGCAAATTTTGTAGCTGGCCTCACCCTGACAGTAACTCCAGAAAGCTCCCCAGCAATTTTAGGTTTGACACACTTTGGAGACAAGTCAGTAAGCCCTGCACAGTACTGTTAGTAATGTTAGCAGGACTGTCTTATATATTTAAAAGGATGCAAAGACTAGGTGACGTACAGCGATTGTGTCATTCAAGAATGTAATTCTGGGAGCCAGCATCTTGGAGCCCACGTCCTGCCATTTCCTAGCTTGTGACCTTGAGCACCTCTCATAACTTCTCCTAACCTTGATTTCTTTGTTATAAATGGAAGCGAGAATAGTGTCTACCGCAGAGTTAGTGTGAGCATTCCACAAACTATTTCAGACACTTAGATCAGGTTCTGGGTGTCCTCCCTTCTCTGCTTTCCCTTCCTTAGGCCCCTTCTAGCCTCCCATATGCTCCTGGGCTGGGAAATCTGGGTCAATGTGAGTGACTGCTAAGTGAGAAGAATATTGAAGAGAAAAACCAAGGTTTTATAGCCTTCAGGGAAGCAATAACATTTTAGTTAAAAATTGCTTGAGCACAGACTTTGTAGATGTTTGCAATTTGTATGCAAATAAACTAAAGACTCCTATATCCTGAGCAGAGACAAGGCCCTGGGCAAAAGCTTCAAGAAGACCTCCCTTGGACCTCAGAAAAGCCTTCATCAGTTTCTCCTTGCTGCCAGTTTAAACTAAAATCTTAGATCATTCTAAAGCTGCAGTGTCACTGGCGTAGCCTTCAATGGGTTTATTAGCATGTAAGGCAGTTTTCTGGCCTGGGAGCTCCAACCCGTTGGTATTTGCAGTGGCATCTCTGTTGTATGAATTTCCTAATTCTCACATTAATTGTCTGTTTAATCAGGCACTGATTTGGCATTAGCTTGCAAATACTGGATCCCCTGTGCCCCATGTAAAAGAATTTTTACTGGTCAAATCTCACCTGATTCTTTGAAAAGCCAAAACAACAGCCAGATTAGAAAAGAAAGCTGAGAACAAACAGGCAGACATGCCAAACCCTGCCTCTCAAGACCAGAGACTCTCCAAGGGAGAAGAGCAGTTTACAGTACTCATTCATTCATTCAAGCACTGATGAGCACCAGCCATACACTAGGTGCTGTGCTCAGTGCTGTGGACAAGACATTTTCTTCATGCAATGTGCAATCTAGCAGGAGTGCTGACATTTACAATATAACCCTGACTCAGAGTTGAAGGGAACAGTCGGGTCCCTAGGGAACCCTTAGGAAGACCCCTCGCCTGGTGGTTAGGGGTGAAGGGGAAGTTCCTGGCATTCACCTTGCCCATGAACTACATCCACTTGTCCCTTTCTCAGCTCCATGCCTGCCATGACACCTGTCATGGCGCTGATATCATCAAGGCCTTCCCAGAGAGGCACGCTGGCTTCACAGAGAGCTTCACTCATTCATTAATAAACACTTACTGTGTTAAGTAAGCTCTGGTGGTCCCACTACAGACAAGACATTCCTTCGTCAAAGAGTTTGAGCACTCCTTTGGGGATCACACCCCCTTTTCTTTATTCCAGCTCAGTTCACAAGTGTCACCCTGTTCAAATCCCACAACATCCCTGAGAAGCAGGCATTTTCCTATTTTCCGGTGGGGAACTGAGGTTCAGAAACGTAAAGTACTTGCGTCAGGTCACCCAGCTAGTAAGAAACAGCCAGACTGCAGCTTGAGGTTTGAGCCCACACCTCTACTCCTCCCGCCCTGCCTACCAGGCTGGGGACCCTGGACTGGGAAGGGCCTTACAACCACAGCTCTCTCTGTCATTGGTACATCTTTGCAGAAGCTTCTCAACAACCTGGCTTTGTTACCCTCCCTGAGGCCTCTGAGAGGGGCTGCTAACCTGGGGCCATCACCTCTGCTGTCATCTCCTCTGCTTCGGGGCTAGGGATGCAGAGAAGAGAGGGGCAGCTCCATTCAGATCCCATACAGAACCATTCTTCTTGCCCTATAGCCCTCCCTCCCGACTCCTATCCCAGCCATCCTCACTAGTTGAAAGATTTTCAAAGCCCCATTGGAACATCAAGTCCCCTGCTGAAATGACTTTCCTTGATCTTCAAAGGGAAAAGCCAGTGCCACCAAAAAGGTTTCATAGCCAGACCAGCAACCTCCAGCTCCAGACCAAAGCTGTTGCTCAGCTTCCTACCCACTGGGCCCCACCTCCATGACTGTCCTGAGGGCTGGAGAGTGTCCTCAGCAGCTGGAAAATCCATAGCTCTGACCTACCCCAGGGTGAGAGAAATTCTCTCCAAGAGTTCCCAGACATACACATGCTTTGCAGTTCACAAGGCCTGATCACAGACATTATTTCATCATCCCTCACATAACCTCCATTTTTCAGTTGAGGACTCTAAAGAAGCCTAAGTGTCTTGCTCAGGGTCACCAGGCTGATAAATGGCTGGGCTAGAGCTGAAAGAATTGTTCTCTTACTGCAAGGCTGGAACTCTCCTCTCCATCCCTGCTGTGATGCGCTAAAGCAACCAAGAAATAACCAGAGTGCACACGTTTGGTTCTAATAAATTTAAAAGAAGCCTAGCTGTTGATGAGCATGCAGAGACCTGGGTGCCTGGCATATCCCTCTGGCTCAGACAGCTCAGACAGCTTGAGCGGCTCAGGTACAGGCCATGTAAAGCCCGTGGACCTGGGTTCATGACCTGGGTGGGGGGGGGGAGGGGCGGGGTCAGAAAGAAAAAACAAAAACTTTGGTACCCAGTGAAAACTGGGTGAGCCCCCTGGGCTCCACCATGCACGCCCCCACCTCAGGGGGACAAAACCACAGGGACAGGTTTGCAAAAGGAGATTCTACCTGAACAAGCACAAAACTAGTGTCTGCGGAGAAATAATGCAGAACACGGAAACATAATGCCAGGGAGGCAATTGGAAAACCATAGCCTGGGACAGGATGCAGGGAAAAAGCAGATTTTGCAGCAAAACAGCTCCTACCCAGATCATTTGGGGAGTCTCAGCCTTCTGAGCTCCAGAAAAGGACCTGACACCAGACAGAGTCACCAGCAGCTGTCTCTCTCACTGTGTTATGTTCCCAGGTCTACAAGGCCCAGGTGCCCCCAATTTCCTGCTCTATGATTGGGTGTAAATATCCCTCAGCCTGTTTCTACATCTGTTGATGACAATAGGGCCAACCTTGGTCCACTCTTCCCAGGTTTTTAAGAATCTGCCATAAAAGCATGTGGGGTATCAGGGCAGGGGCACAGCCTTGGGCTCAGGAGTGAGACTGAGTGTGATCTTTGCATGGGACCTCAGTTTCTTAAAGCTCAAGATGGGGAAATAATACAGATGTTTCAGAGCTGGTTAAGGACACAAACTAATATGTGAAAGGCAATTAAAGACAGTAAAGAGCCTGGACCCGGGGTCAAACTTCATGATATTAAATCCTGCCTCCACCGCCAACTACCTGGGTAATCCTGGGCAGCTGTGTTCACCTCTCTGAATTTCAATTTTCTAGTTTGTAAATGGGGTGCTCTTGAAATACCTACCTGGTGGAGCCGTTTTAAGAATTAAAAGAACTTAAAATCTGTGGCTCTCAGTGTCCGCTAAATGAGTAATAATGTTAACTCTGAATGTGATCAGTCAAATGGTTCATGAAAAGGACTTTGCCAGGTAACGCAGAGTAACATGTAGGCCTGGCCTGCAGGCTGGGAGGTGCAGCACCAGCTCCCTGATTAATGAATCTTCTGGGCTGGAAGCTCTTCTGTAATGAAGTCCACCGTGTGTGGTTGGCGTTGAGGGGAAAACTCATAAATCACGCAAAGCAAAGTTGGCATGTGGCATCTGGCTCAGCAGCAACCCTCCATGCAGCCTCGTGCCCACCCACCCTCCACCCCATAGATCTATCACAGCCCACAGCGCTGAGAGGGAGCAGCCTGCTTAGGAGAGGCGAGGCCTGCAGCAGAGAACATCCGCTTTTGGAGCCAGGTGGTAACCCATGCCCTCCAGTCTGGACCAGAGTCATCTCTGTCACCAGTCTAGTGACTCTCAAACTTATGTGTGCATCCGAGTCCTCTAGGGGCTTGTTCCACTCAGATGACCAAGCCCTCGCCGCAGAGCTGATCCAGCAGTTCTAGGCGGAGCCTGGCGCTTTGCCTGTGTTGCTCGTCAGCTCCCACGTGACACTCCCTGCTCGGCTGTGGGATCACACTTTGAGAACAGCTGCCCTACACTCAGGTGGGGCTGATTTCAAAGCTGGCTATTCATCCTGGGACAAGTTTCTTCTCCAGATCGAGGCCCCACTCCCTCACCCATCGAGAGAGCAAACTGGCCCCTACCTTGTGGGGTTAGGGACCAAATGAGGAAATGCATATGGCAGCCGTACCAAGTTCTGGTGGAAATGCCTGACCAGTGTCAGCTCTCAGAATCTCCAGCACGTTGTTGCTGTGTGCTTAGAGACGAGCGAGCAGGAAGGGCGGAGTTGTGAAGATTCTAAGCTTTTAAATTGATGTGAGAGGAACAATGAGCAAACACAGAATGCTCTGTGGATGCAATATCTTAACTCCTAAATGCAACAATGCCCTCTTACTAAAGCAAAAAACCTCAGCTAGAATCTGTTAAATGATTTGCTCATCATGGCAACCTTTACCGTGTGGGTGTGCTGGAGCAGACGGTCCTGTCAGCAAGGAGCCACTGTCTGGCAGAATGTGGGGACAAACGAGGACTAGAGAAGACAGTCCACAACACAGCCCAGGAGGATGACCGCGATGACTGGAGAGAGGAATTCAAACTGCTGGAGACACATGCTAGGGAGATGCTTTTCAGAGAGGTGGGTGGGCAGAGAAGGGTTCCTTAGGGAAGCAGCACTTGCCTGGGAAAATGGGCAGCATTCGATCTCTGGGGATGCCAAGGTGGAGGGAGGAAGGAGCAGACAAACACAAACGAGATGGCAGGAAGCTACTTCATGAAACGGGACTCAGATAAGAGCACAGCGTGGGAGTGGAGGTTGGCCTGGCTGTCTGATGTCCGACCCCGGGGAACCTTACCACCAGTGGTTGGCAGGCTCCTCCGAGCCCGTTCCCTGTCCTTCGTAGGGTAGTTGCTCCGTCGGTCACCATGATGTTCCCAGTGATGGTGACGCAGAGCCTGCCTGGCCATGAGGAGCGCCTCTGAGTGTCTCACACTGCTCCCTGGCGCCTGCTCACCTTCCCAGCATCCAATGGAATGAAAGAGGTGGTCTCTACCTGACTGCTGCAGGACATGCGCACGGGGCCACGCCACACGCGTGCTCAGGAGAAAGCCCTCCAAGACACTGCTGTTCCTCCCGATGCCCCATCACTTACCATGACCTAATTTAACCTTAACAGCCCGCCCCAACCCCTGCAGACAAGGCTCTGGCGAGCAGCATCTTTCCGGGCAAGGGCAGCCCTTGCCATCGTGAGCAGAGGACCTGGAGCCCTGCAGATGCCTGAGCTAGGCCACCTGCTTCTGCCAGCTGCCTGTACATCAGGAGCTGCTCTCACCCAGATGGAGGGAAGAGACAGAGGTCCTAAGCCCCACCTTTGCAGGCAACTCCCTCCTAGTTCTAAACCCAGAGCCCCACACTCTGAGGGCTCGGAGAGTCCCACCCTGCTGAGGGCTTCTTAGCTGGGACACTTTTCACCACTGTTCTCCTTGGGTGCTGGTGCCAGTTCTGGTTCTGGTTCTGGTTCTAACCTCTGCCGTCTAGATCTGGTCCCCACAAACACCTGACTGCAGGAGAAGCACAGTAAGGAGTGCAGGGGTCACCTGCCTTCCCTTGGCTTCTCCTGAGAAGCCAGTACTCTTGCTTCAGAGGGTTACAGATGCTGAATATGCCTCCTGACACCTGGGCCACTCACAGGTGGATACTCTGAGTCAGCAGGTGGGCCTGAGCCGGACAAACACGCTCCCCAGCCCCTCAAACGATTCCAGCAGGTTGTCTGGATGCATCTAGAAAGACTTATTAGAAAGAGAAACTGTTGATAAACAGGCTTGCTTTCTGATGGCTTGAAGGCATGAGAGATAACCTGAACCTGGAGGAAGGAGAGTTTTCTGGAGTCACTCCAGTTTATTTATTTTCATTATCTCCAGATAATGTTCTCGGCCTTCTAGTCCCGCCCTTTCTCTTGACCTCCTGAAAGGCAGAGCACTGCGCCCTGGAGGTCACTGGCTCAAGAAGCAGAGCATGTGCCTATTTGAGTTCAATGGAGAATTTTTATTTTTATTTTGAAAGGAAGCAGGCAGGAATGAAGGCAAGCAGGCAGGAAGCAAGGGAGAGTCGGAAGTATTTATTTATTTAGTTCTTCATTCTGGTTGTCCCCTCACCCCTCCAACAAACCCAGGTCCTTGGGCTGTATGTGGGTTACGTCGGAGCCACAGACTCAACGCCTGAGCCACCAGGACATGCAGTCTGAGTTCCCATGGTTCCCATGGAATTCTAGCATGCTTCTGTGATTACAGACTGGTCTACACCATGCCAGTGTGTGTGTGCAGGTGTAAAAGCACGGGCTGCAGGGTCCTGTCACAGCGAGAGGCCCCTCCTTCCTGCTCTGCAGCGCTGCCTCGCTGTGGGTTTCATCATGTTGTATTACGGTTGCTTGCTTACTTATCCATCTTCCTGCTAGAATATTAGTTCTCTCTCTTTTTTTTTTTTTAAAGGAAAAGTACAGGTAGGAATGATGGTGAGTAGGCAGGCAGGAAGAGAGAGGGGAAAGAAACACTTTATCTATTGAGTTGTACTTCCTGGCCATTCTTCCCAGCCTGGGATGCAAACTTGGGTCCTTGGGATGTATGTGGACTGTGCTTTAGCTGGAGGCAGTTCATCAAACCACGACTCTAACAAGTTATGTCTTGAATATGAGTTATTAAGGGCCAAGACCATTTCTGTTTTGTGTGCATGTATGTTCTCACCTCTAACAAGGTGCCTAGTATCAAGCAGGCACTCAGAAAACTGTTTATTACTAATAGCAACCATTCATTGTTACTAAGTGTTTGGAAAGGACCAGGTGCTTTGCAATTGTTGAATACATAAGTCCTCATGAAGCCCTCTAGGGCTCTGATACCCCCATTTACAAGAGGAGAGACTAAGACTGAGAGATGAATGAATTTATTCAGGTCATAGGGCTAGTAAACCACAGTGGGGTGGGCACAGCCACTCCTGGCTTCAGAAATCCACACTCCTCCCCACACTTCTGGGGTTGAATCCCACAGCCCAGGACTGTTCTCAGAAAGCTCTGGAGCCTCCGTGCAGCTTGGCTACTCACAGAGCCTGGCCGCTAGGCCCAGAGAGAGCAGCCCTCCCTGGATACCTGCTTGAAGTGCCTGGCAGTGAAGACCTTGCAGCATAAGAGAAACTGAGTGGGTCCCCTCCTCCTTCTGGGGGACACTGACTCAGCTCATTACAGGGAACTCAACGACCAAGACGTGGAGACCACTGTTGGGAACGAGGTTGTGGGCATGCTGCACAGCTGCCTTGCCTTTCTGGGAGCCACACCGTGCAGGGCTGGATACATCCTCCACAGGTCTGAGGGTGCCAGACCCCTAGGGGGATGGCAGTGTTGCCCAGGCTACCTCTCCCCATTGCAAAAGGAGAGAGCCCACTGAGGGTGCAGGGAAGAGCCTTCGTGAAAACTGGAGCCGAGTCACAGAGGCCCAGGAACGAAGGCACCCCTCTGGGGGGACGCGGGGGAGGTGGAACCAAGCAGATGGCCCTCCAGCCCACCCAGCCCCGTGTGTTCTGGGTGATGCTCTCTCCTGCTGGGTTATGTAAGTCACTGAGTTAATGACCAGTCTGAGAGCTTTTACAGATTCCTCCAGGGGCTGGCTAAGGGCTAACAGCCTTAGTTCCCAGGAACAAAAGTCGGTAAGAGAAAAAGTGGACACCTGGAGAGGTAGGTTCGGAGGCAGGCAAGAGAGAGAGATAGAAGAGTACCCGAGCCCTGAAAGGTGGTGGGGGAAACACAGGGGAGGTAGAAAGTTGGCTCAGTCAGGACAGGAGAGCAGTCAGTGCTCCTGGAGAGGATGGACGGATGGACAGATGGACAGATGGACAGAGACTGCCGCCAGGGTCTTCTACAGTAAATTGCCACCTTAGCCCTGACCAAGTTATATTCTGCAGCCATGCAGTTACTGGGAACTGCTGCAGCTGTGGCTCCTGAGGCCTGGTGGGCAGACGTTCTTGGGAAGACCAGATGAGCAGCCTGAGACAAGGGGAGTTAGGGTCAAAACGGGCTCCGCTCAGGAGAGGGTCAGTTGCACACAGGCCTGCCCACCTGGGTTCACGTATGCACCAAAGATCGTTTATTTTTACCAGAACAGATTCGCTTTCTGATCACAGGAGTTATGGGGACTTTCCATCTGTTTCCATGGAAACACAGGCAGAACATCTGCTACCCTTGCAAGGCCAGGCTGGGAGGGCTCTTTGTGGAATTATTTTGCTCTGTCTACCCGGGAAGATTGTCCCACCTCCATTTTTACCATGGCTCTCCGTGTGGTGAGGGCAGATTGGAGGGCCCAGAGCTAGAAGGGCTGGCTAAAAGCAACCACTCTGAGAAACTCCTTGGTTTTCATTTCCAAGCCTCAAGAAGGTTCCCGAGATGAGGTCACAGGAGCCTGGGCTCTGGCCTACCTGCTACCTCCTTCCAGCAGCCAGTATACAGTCCAGGAGTCCCTGTCCCTGGGACACCACGGGGCATGGAGGCCGAGGAGCCAGCACTCAGGTGCAGAAGAGGGTTAGACCTAAGTGCTTCACTTTACTGAGCAGAGGCCCCGCTTTCATACGAGGGAGGGAGCGGGTACTGAAGGTCTGGCTTCTGGAGTCAGGAAGGAGGGCACTGGTGCACAGGCGCATGTGAGAAGTGGTTTTATTCCAGGTACGTTTCCAGAAAGATGAGGTCCTCGGGGACAGCTAGTGGCACATGCTTTGGTCAAGAAGAAGAAAAGCAAAAACAGTAGAGAGCTGAGTCCCACCAAGGATGGCTGACAAGGGCCAAGCCTGGGCTGACATGAGTGAGGAGGGGAGGCCTCCCCAAGGCGCTCGGAGCAGCAGTCCCCTTACATTTAACAAGAGAAGTCCACGCTCCCATCCCTGAAGCCCACGCTGCCCGCCGGGTGGACACGCCCAATGGAGGTGGTAGTGGATGAGACATCACAACACAGGACAGGAGAAGTGTGGCCTCAGGGGCCAAGACCCCTAGGTTGGTGAACCCAGGGGGGTCTGTTGTGGGACCCATTTGCTGAGGGGACACTGGTGAGAGCCAGGAGGGAAAGGAAACCACTGAAGGACTGACTCTCCAGGGGGAGGGCTGCCGACCCAGGATACTTGGCTCCTGGCCCCAAGGCCCACATGGAGGGAGCAGGAGAACAGCAGTTTAGGCACCAGGGGTGGGGAGGAGAGAGGGTGTGGCAGCTTCGATGCAGAGCAGAGGTTCTGACCCTCTGCGTCGGGGACCTAGAGAAGAAGCTGGGGAGCTCCATGGACCCTCTCCCCAGGAAGATGCAGATATGCACACACATGCAATATTTGGGGGGCAATTTCGGGAGATTCCTAGATCCTCTGGAATCTGTGAACTCCCTTGGGGTTTGGGGATCCCTGCTCTATGAAAGATAAGAAGCTGGGGGCTCCTGGGGTGGGTGTGTCTGTCCCAGTCAGTTTACTTCGGGAGGGGACCCACCCAGGAGTCCTGGTACCGACAATACTTTACTCAAGATCACAGTGCCTGAGTCAGGGGGGGGGGCCGGGGGCCTGGAGACGAGCAGGAGCAGCTCCACGATGAGGCCATGAAGTTGGGGAGGAAGCCCAGTTGCTGTGAGAAAGAGCCCGAGCTGTCAGCCAGCCCCATGGCCCACTGCAGTGGCTGTCCCCCAGGGCCGCCCTCCTATCACGGGAGGGTGAAGACGAGGCTTAGCCTTGATGATTTACTCCCCAATGACTTAGGAAATGTTTATGGTCTGGAAAGGTGGTCCTAACTCCTCTAAGTCCCCCTGACCCCATAATGCTGTATTTACAGTGACAAAGGCTTCAGAGAAGGCAGGAGGCATAAACAATGAGCAAATGGGGCTGCT
This sequence comes from Solenodon paradoxus, assembly GCA_004363575.1. NCBI lineage: Eukaryota > Metazoa > Chordata > Mammalia > Eulipotyphla > Solenodontidae > Solenodon > Solenodon paradoxus. The sequence goes on from RJWH01001062.1 coordinate 209,344, forward strand.
CAGTGGTGCATGGTGGGTGCCTGTCCTTACAGGGTCCCTACAGTGGGCCGAGGCAGGGGGACAGGGCTCCAGCTGGTCATTAAGGTCCAAGGGAAAGATCCTGGCCCGACACACAGTCAAACAGAGGTGAGGTCTGTTTAATAAACTGAGTCCCAAGGCTGCCTCTGAAGACACCCCTGCAGTTTCTCGCTAAGAATATGGGGACCAGAGCCCTGGGGCTGTACAGTGTGGGCGGAACTAGGTCGCTGGGAAGAGTCCTACTCTTGGGTGTTTGCTGCTATCCCACCTACATCCTTTGCTCTGGATTCCCACACCCAACCTAGCACCTGCCTGGAACAGCGTCCTGTTCCCACCCACCCTGCCGGCTGCCCGTCTCCTCCTGCCTTCGGACTACCCATCCAGGCTGCCTACTTTCTGCCCTCCTGCCTGATGGCATGAGCAGGCCCCAGACCTGGTGAGTCTGCCGTGTAGACTTCTGTCCTCACTCTCCCCAGAAACCAGGAGCACGGAGGGCCCCCCAAAGCGGGGAGAACCAAAAGACCAGGACACTGCCCAGTCACTGCCCAGCAGTCCAGCATCCTGCCCTCCTCCCGTCCCGGGCACGGCCCTCCCCATGCAAGCTTTGGAGAATTGCATGTCCTGGGGGGTGTTTGCTGATGATCCGGCAGAAATGTGAGGAGACGGAAAGGGCCCGCTTCACACACCCCCACCCTAACCCCTTCCGGTCCCAAAGTCTCATGCAAAAGGTACAGGAGGCCCCAGGCTACCGTCATGTGTGTGGCAACAGCTGCCACTGCTGGCCTGGGGCATCAGCCTGGCACTTGCTGGTCACCAGCTCGGCGGGCTTCGTCTCTAGGCAGAGACCGCTGACAGAATGCTGGATGAAAGAGGCTTTCTTTCTCCATCTCTGAGGGGAGAGACAAGGAGGGAAGGAGAGAATGAGAAAATCATAATAATGCCAGGCCTCTGGGTAACATGACACACATGGCCTGTGAGCGGCAGGACAGCCCCCTCCAAGCGGTTGGAGCCTCACACAGTTCCCTCCCACTCCCACAGCTGTAAGCCTTCCCTCCCGATGGCTTGCTTCTGTAGTTTGGCACGGCGTCGCTGTCTTGCTGAGACCTAGCAGCTGAATCTAGCCCAGAGAGCTATCTTCTCTGGCCCACGCCATAATAATTGAAAATGTAGGGGAGTCGTCATGTACAGTCCTCGTTTCCAGCTTCCCCTTAGACATGGGCTAATTTCTTCTACCATCTTCTACCCATGGTGGACGGGGCTCCTCTCAGTTTTCTCCCCCAGAGGGCCCCCTTGCTCCATGGAGGCACTTGAGTTTGTGGGTCCTGGCTGAGGTGAATCTGACTTCTTCAGTTCAGATTTCTTCTTCCCGCAGCCCTAAGCTGCTGACCTGGCCTCTGACTGCAGCCTTCACCTCTGTCCTTTAGCAGGAAGCGGCCACCCTCTGTGCAGATGGACAGTGAGGCCAGCAGGTGATGGGGGCGCTTGAGTCCCCTTCAGAGTCCTGAAGGGCTCCAGGTTCGTGCTTCACCTCCTGGTGCCTCCTCTTCCCCAAGTCTGACAAGGGGGAAGCTCTTTGTGTAGAACCTGTTGGAAGTGCCTGCATGGACGGTGGAGTGTGGTTCAGAACACTGAGGAGAGGGGATGAGAGGCTGAGACCAACTTGCAAGGCTTAGCCAAGAAGAAATAGGGAGACAGATCTATTCGGAATTGCTCTCCTATTTCCCTCACATCCATCCATCTCCCCTCTACTTACAACACCTGTTCTCTCTATAAAAAGAGGTGAATGCCCATGGCCCCATGGGAGGGGCCAGAGGGTTCTCGGGGAGGGGCTGTGATCTGACTGGAGCAGCGGGAAGAAGAGAGGTGTGCGGGACCCTGCTGCAGGGCCAGGGTCACAGCTGCAGAAGGATGAGGAATGGGCAGAGAGTCAACTTGGGATGGACACACTTGGGTGGAAGGCGGGGACCGAGGTGTCTGGATTCCCCAGGGAATGCAGGTTGTGAGGTGGGGAACTGAGAACCAGCTTCTTGGTCCATGTGGCCCCCGCAGAGGGATCTGTGGCCTGAAGGCCAGGTGTAGTGGGGGGACAGGGTGTTTGGTTCCTCTGGAATTCATGCCATCCTACTGCTCTCCTTCCCAGATGTTGACCTCACGTAGGCCAAATGTCCAAAGCCCAGCTGGGGCATGGGGGCGTCCCTCCCCAGGAGTGTGGCTGACCTTGACGTGTGGGATACAGGGCCTTCCTCCAGGCCGCACAGCTCTGCTTGTGCTCATCAATTGTAAGTCAGTGTCTGACTCCCTCCTCTTCCTCTCCCTTTAGACTGAGTTTCTCGGGGATCAAGGACCATATCCTCCCGTCATCCTTGCAGCAACACCATCAGCACATTCCCAGGCACATGGTAAGCACACAGTGCAGTTTTGTTTTATGAAGGATGAATGAGTGACTCACCCATTCATTAGAAGGTCCTCCCCAAATAGCAGGATTCACACTTCTTGCCAGTGCTCCCAGGCACAATCTCAGTGTTTCCTTGCTTCGGATGACACTCATCTGGGTCAGGCCAGAGATACACTGTCCCCTCACAGTACTCTCCCATGGCCACCAACTCAGTTCTTGCAAATTTCTTGTGAGACAGGCAGGGAGGGAGCCCCTCACTTTATAAGTGAAGAGATGGAGGCTACCAGGGTGATGGAGGCGGCACCTGCTGACTCCGCTGCACCAGCTCTAGGGCACGGGGACCCCTCCAGTATGTGTCACCTGAATGGCCTCAAAAATTGGGCCCCAGCAAAACCATGAAGGGAGGCCCGTATTCTCAAAGGCATTGCCTTGCTCCTCCTCCCCTCCTGGAGGAGGAAGGCACAGCTGCCCTGCGTGCGTGTGACGTCAGCAAGACTTGCAGGAGCAGGATGAAGAGGCCCAGGGAGAGCCCTGCTCACTGATCCCTGCCTGAGGCTGGGTCAGCAAGAGGGAGAAATGAAACTTCAGCCCCAGAGGAGGATGTGAGTGGTGGCTCTCCAGGAAGCTGCTTTCCAGCCCCAGTCCCAGCAAGGAGGGGCTGAGGGTGGGCTCAAGGCTTGGCCCGCAGGAGGGTTCCTGACCTACCTCACTTCAGAGCAGCCTGCCTGAGAGTGGACAGAAAACCTGAACCCCCACAGTACACACACACACACACACACACACACACACACACACACACACACACACACACAGAGGACGAAGAGACAGGGCTGCTTTTTCAGAACAGAATAGCAAACTGCCAGTCACCCTTAAAGAAAGAGCTGACCCAGGCATACAAAGGGGTGGGAGGAAGCCCATCAGGCCAGTTCCGAGTCAGGTGCCCTCCTTGTGCCTCTTGCACAGACCTGCAGGCTGCCCAGGGTCAAGGGCAGGCAGAGGAATGCAGCAGCTGGCCTCTGGCCTCCCCCAGGAGGGAGTCGGCAGGCTGTCATTGCTCCTCTATAGCCTGAGCATGAGCTGTCATCTCTCTGGGCATTGGTTTCTTCCTCACGAGGGGGTGGGGGGGGGTGGGGGGCGTTGGGGGCGCCTGAGCTGACCTGACCTGTCTCCCAGGACTCAGGAGTCAGGGTGGAGGGGAGCGTTTGATGATAGAACAGGCAATGGTCACGTGGACTGGCAGACAGCTGGGAAATGGCTGTATCCGGAGTTCCCAGGCAGCCAGCAGTCAGGAACCACTTAGTGATCAACTGTGCTGAGTGAAGATTCTGGTCTTAGGAGTGTGAGTCCCCAGCTCTGAACCGCAACTCCACGCCAGCCAGGTGGACATTTGTTAAACTCAGCGAGCCTCGGTGTGCACGCCTCTTAAAGGGGCAGCACCAGGGCCCATGTCCCGGCTGCTGCTGGAGGATTCAGCAGGCGTTCTAGGCAAAACTCCTGACACAGGCTCTGGGTGAAAGCTGACATTTGCTCTGGTTGAGGTGGCTGTCAGGGCAGTAGGGAGACAGCATGGACAAGGAAAATAGTCCCAAGGTCCCAGGGTCAAGACCTGGGGTCAGAGGGAACAACCAATGTGAACAACTAAATTAAAAAATGAATAAATCGCTTCTTCCACCTCTGTCTTCCTGCCTGCCTATTCGCTTTCATTCCTGCCTGCAAAACAAACAAGTATCTGAAGAAGTTACTCCTCATAAGTACAATACTTGATGTAGATATTGACATAGGCTCCCACAGACTCTCACTTTGGAAGGCTTACTTGAATCTGGCTCACCCTGGGGCTCCCCTGCCAGGAGCTGCCATCAGCTGTAGGTCCCCCTGGGGCTGCTGGCCATCTCGGGCCAGGGCAAGGAGACTTACCTGCCTGCCTTCTCTTGGGTTGCACGCCTGCAGTATGACCAGGGACCCAGGGGACACAGAGATGGAGGTGGCAGTCAAGCACTTCCCTTGCTGCTGGATGAGATGGTCACTGAACAGCCAGGCCTGCAAGACAGGGACCAGAAAGGCCAAGTCAAAGGGACATTGGAGGGTGGCTAATGGGTAACAGGCAGTAAAACAAACATGCTATGTATTTGGACAGAATATCCTAACATACTAGAGCTGTATGGGTAATCACTCTACTTCCTTTTGCTTTTCTTTGTGAAATTTCTCATAAGATACATTGGTGGTGGTGGAGGTGACGGATTTACTGGAGCTGGTGGAAGGCAGCAGAGGCTGCTTACAAGGAAGGCGAGGAGGTGGGGGAGACAGGCCATGGGACCAGGACATCCATGCCACAGCTACAGTGACCTGCTGCACCCACATTCCTGTGCTGCCCACGTATGCACACACAAGAGTCCTGATCACCTGGACACCGTGTGTCTGTCAGACTCAAGGAGTCAGAGGGGACAGCGAGCAGAGTCCCTGGGAACGTAGAAAGTGGGGTGTAGACAGAGAGAGGATGAGAATGAGCAGAGGGAAGCCCCTGACCCCGGCCCTGGACATGACCCTGGTACCTCTCCCACTCCCCGCCCTGATACAGAGGTCATAAGCAGCTTACCTGGGGTGCAGTGGGGTTCTTGGCTGACCCTCTGCAGACCCCCATTCCGAGCAGGAAGTTTCCAGCTGTGTCCTGTCCCTGCGATTCTAAGCAGTTCACCCCCTGCTTAATGATGCCTGGGAGGACTTCCTTCACCGGGACACTGAGAGAAAAGGCAGGGGTAAGGCTGGTCCCCAGCCCTCCTGGGCTCATTCTGCCCTCTTCCCAGGGCGCCAAGGTCTTCATGGAAAGGGGCACTGTGGGGCAGGCCTGGCCAGAGGGGCAGCAAGTAGGGCAGTGGGGTGCAGTAGGGTCACCTCTGGGAACACAGGCTCAGGCTCAGCCCTGCAGAGATGGCGTGGAGCCCCAGGGACTACCCTGGAGCCTGACCTGGGAGGACCGGGGCTGAGGAGGGGTTGAGAACTCAGGCCAGAAACCCAGAGCTCTCCACTCCCGAGAGACGGCCTGTGGAGAGGCTGGGGCCTACTAAGAAAGGGTCTCATTGGAGACACACTTAAAACACGGTATGAAGATATGTTCAACTTCACTAAAGATTAAATACATATTAGAGTGACCACTGCTTGCTTACTATATAAATGTGTGCATGTTTAATTGGAGTGTTTAAATGGTAATGACCAGTGTTGGCAACAGCTGTGGGACTAGATCTTCTCAAGAATGAATCTCCTCATGAAAGCGCAGACAGGCTCAAGTTTTCTAGGGCAATGTGGTGTTAGGGGTGAAAAGCTTTAAAAACCTGCAACTTTTCACCTGTTACAACCACCTTACTTCCCGGAAATCAATATCCTGTGACAACAATTACAGTTGAGTGCAGAGATTTAGTTTAAAAGATAGTCACCTCTGAGTGGCTGATTATGCTGAAAACAACAGAAATTCCTCGCTATGCAGCAATAGGTTATGCACTAAATAAAATCTGATTCCTCTGTGGATGAAAAGCCCTGAAGTCATTAAAAATGACTCTGCAGAGGAATATCTGATGACGACGGCAAGTGTTCACAACATACTGTTAAGTGACAAAGGCATGATTCAAATTATATTATTGTTATTATTTTCTTTAAGGAAAGGTACAGGAAGAAATAAAGGCAAGCAGAAGTAGGCAGAAAGAGAGAGGAGGAAGAAACACTTCACACTTTTAGTTATTCATCTTGGTTGCTTCCCTAGCCCTGGTCTTGAACAGGGGAACTTGGATGTATATGGACTGCAGCACAGCGGACTAAAGCACTAGGCCGCCAGCGAGCATCTATTTTTTTCTTCAATTAAGAAAAGGCGCAGGCAGGAATGAAGGTAGGAAGCAGGCAGGAAGAGAGAAGAGGAAGAAGCATTTATTTTTAGTATCTTTTTAGTGTTTGATTGTCGCAAATTTGTTTCACAAATTAATATAAACTCATATGTGTAGGTTCCCCACATGTGCAGTTTTCCCGTCCCTCAGGTACATATCAATACACCCTACCTTCACCAAATCACCAAGAGTTCTTCTCCATTGCCCAGTGGGCCCCACCACCACTTATACACTGCCCTACCCTATTCCCTATTGGTGACCTCAGTTAGATTGCTAGTGTCCAAGGGTTGGTTTTGTTGGTCTGTTCCTTTGTTTTGTCTATTCACATTCCACTTATGGGTGAGATCATCTAGTATCTGTCTTTTAACTTTTGATTTATTTCACTTAGCATAATCTCTTCTAGATCCTTCCTTGTTGATTCAAATGCCAGAATTCCACCTCTTCTAAGGGCCGTGTAGGATTCTATTGCATGTACGTACCACATACATTATTCATTCACCTGTCATTGTACACTTAGGTAGTTTCCATTTCTTAGCTATTGTGAGTAGGGCTGCAATAAACATGGGGTGTATAAATCTCTGTGAATGAGAGTTTTTGTATCTCTGGGTAAATATCCAGAAGTGGGATATCCAGAAGTGGAATGGCCAGATCATATGTGAGTTCCATCTTCAACTTTTTGAGGAATCTCCACACTGTTCTCCATAGAGGTTGCACCATTTCATACTCCCACCAACAGTGTAAAAGTGCTCCCTTTCCTTCACATCCTTACCAACATTAGTTGTTTCCAGACTTTTGGATAATACTCAGTCTCTCAGGTGTAAGGTGATATCTCATTGTTGTTTTGACGTTCATTTCCCTGGTAGCCAGCAGGTAGGAACATCTTTTCATGTGTCTCCTGGCCTTCTGTATGTCCTCTTCAGAAAAGTGTCTCCAGTTCTCCCAGTTCCTCCAGTTCCCATTTTTTTGATTGGATTGTCTGTTTTTGTTGTTGTTGTTAATGAGTTTTATGAGTTCTTTGTATATTTTGGATATTAAGCTCTTGTCAGAAATATGGAACACAAATTATCTTCTCCTGATTAGTAGGTTGTTTTGGTGATGTTTTATTTTGCTGTGAAGAGTTTCATGGAGTTCTAATTGCTTATTTTTGATACTGGAGTTGAGTCTCCAAAGACCTCACTAAGGCTGATATTATGGAATATTTTTCCTATGTTGTTTCTCAGAATTTTATGGTTTCCGGTCTTATGTTCAAATCCCTAGTTCATTTGAGTCATTTTTAGTGAATGATGTTAGAGAGTGGTCTAGTCTCATTCTTTTGCATGTGACTGTCCGGTTATCTCAACACAGTTTACTGATGAAACTTTCCTTTCCCCACCATATGCATTTGGCTTCTGTGTGACAGACTAACTGGCCATACGAGGGAGTCAGTTTTGAGTGATTCAGTTCTATTCCACTGATTTGTGCCTCTGTTATAATTCCAGTACCATACCATTTAGATCACTACCACTTTGTGTCTGGGAGTGTAATCCCTCCAGATTCGTTCTTTTTTCTCATACTTACTTTGGCTATTTGGTCATTTAAAGCTGCTGCTTTCCTGTTAATTTTCTGCCTGGTTGATCTGTCCACTGTTTTAAGTAGGGTGTTGAAATCTCCTATTATTGTGTTACTATTAATGTCTGTCCTCAGTTCTAATAATACATGCTTTACACTGATGTAGGTCTGTTTGGGTTTCTTTTGTTTGGAACATTTTGAGCTTACTGGGTGTGGAGGCTTGCTTCATTTTTTCAGATTAGGGAAATTCTCAGTTATTATTTCTTCAAATACAGTTTTTGCCCCCTTTTCTCTCTCTTCTCCCTATGATATGAATGCTGTTCCTTTTGATGTTATCGCTCATAGGTCTCGAATACTGCCTTCATTTCTTTTTATTATTTTATCTTTTTGCTGGTTTGCTTGAGTGCACTCCTCTGCCCTATCTTCTAGCTCACTGATTCTGTTGGAGGCTTAATCCATCTTCTCTTGAGTCCCTCTATTGAGTTCTTTATTGTTCCTCAGTTCTTTGATATCTTGCTTTATTTCTTCTCTCTCTCTTTTGTTGTTCTCTTTTTCGTCCTCTGTTGCTTTCTTGATTTCCATAAGTATGTTGATCACTGTTGTCCTAAATCATCTTCAGGTAGTTTGTCTGTCAGTTGCATTCAGATGTTTCCTTGAGGTTTTCATTAGATTCATCATTTTGTGTATATTTCTCTGCGTCTTTGCTCTTTTTGGCATTCTGTTTTTATTTCTGTGGGTTAGGTTGCCCTGATCTGATGGCCTTGTGTAGGGTATCACCTTGCACCAAATAAGCCTGGATCTTGGTTTGAACTCTGGGGTTTCTTAAGTTACGTGGCATCACCACTGTTGGAATGTTGAAGTTCTTAGGTGGAACTGCCTTGGGGCCCAAGAGTTCAGTCTATGGGGCTGGAGCCTTTCCCCAGTGTCACAGGTCAGTAAAGACCACCTTGTTGTTGGCCCACAATCAGCAATCTGGCTACAGTTCCACTTCTGCCCACAGGGTGATGCAAGTGGGTAGCTGGTAAAGGTTCCTCCTTTCTTCCAGAGATGTTGTTTCAGGCACCTTTAAGCCTGGGGGTGGGATTTCTGTTGGGCTGGTACTGTGGCTCCAACACAATATGGTAGTAGGGGGTGCGGGTGGGGAATGCCCCTAGCTGCCTTCCAGTTATGATGGTGTTTTGTGCAGATATCCATCAAGGGCCCCTACTCATCCCACTGGGGCACTGGTCCTCCGTCTGCCCTGCTCTAAGGCCCTCTCTCCTGGCTCAGTGCACCACTGGGCAAGCTCTCTACTGCTGCCAGAGTGACTCTCTGGGCAGCCCAGTTCTTCCCGAGATTCCACCCCTTCTTCCTCAGTTGTCCCTTCCCCTGCTGAGGCTGGGAATCCCAAGTCCACTATACAGCTCTGATCGCTGATGTTTCTGGCTGCCCTTTATGGTGGTAAACGCTGTTGCTGTCTCTCTAACTTCTGGTTCTGCTTCCCAGTTGTTCTGTGGGAAGGGGACGAGACTTGGCTGCTACCAGGTCACCATCTTGGCCTGTCTCCACACATTTCATTTATTTCATTTAGTTGTTCATCTTGGTTATTCTTGGTCATGAACCTGGTTCCTTGGGATATATGTGGACTTTAAGTTCTCTGGAGAACTTAACCATTAAGGCAACAAGCATACCTCAAATTATATTATTAAAACACTTAATATGCAGAGAAAAATATGCCTGAACACACACACACACACACACACACACAAAACACACTGTCCTGCTCTGTGGGTAATAACCCTAAGGAGGCAGCCCGTTTGTATGCCTGGAGTTAGGTTGGACACACTCTTGGACCCTGTGCCGAATCTTATCTGCCGACTGTTACCGCTGTCAGAAAGAGAACACTTCTTTAACAAGGCATCCTGTAGGATCCTGGCCTACCAGGTCTCCCTTCCCAGTACTGCTGGGAGGCCCCTAGAACACCAGAACACACCCACTCTCACAGAGCCTCAGAGAAACAGCTTCCCTTTCTCCTGCATCTTCCTGGCAGCAGCATGCACACTTCTAGACACTCCCTGAGAGGTCACACAGTTCCAGAGCAAAGGTTGCACACTGCAGACCCCCAAGCTAAATCTGGCCCTGGACACATTTTTTTTCTTTACCCTTGATTCTGAGTATCAAACCCAGGTTCTTGGGCTTTATGTGGTCTGCACCTCAGCCACCTCAACCGCCTAAGCCACAAGGGTGTGCCCCCAACACATATTATCTCACTTGCACAGTGTGGTTACTTTTAATTAGACGGCAATATTAAAACTTTTCAAAGTTCTACAGAAAATTCAGAATCCCATTTCTCTTGAAGAAATAAGACAATCTGGTCATACTGAGCTTGATTTCCAGCACGACCCTAACAAACTGTCATGAGTTAGCCCCTGAAAGCCCTGTGGCCCGGTTGCCACAGTTCCCTCAACTCCCCATTGTCTCTCCTCCTACTCACTCAATTTATTTACATTACCTGTCTGATTTGAGTCTGCAGCGCTGCCTGGGTGCCAAGGTGCTGGGATGCAATAGCTCCGCCCCCTCTATTCATCCAGGGACAATATGTTATAGTTCCCTTGTACCAGTGGCGACAAATGCCTGCTGAGACAACTTTGGGGACTGTGCTCTAAAGAATGCAGCCCAGCAGTTGTTCCCCACTCCTACTCTTCTTCTCCCAGCCTCTGTTGCTTACAGCGATGTGCAAAGTGGTGAGCTTTCAGAGGTGAAGTGGGTCTTGCCCAAGAGCAGCAGCAGTAACTGGCAATGAAGATCTGCCCACTTATGCTTATGGAGGAAACCCAAAGCTTGGGCAGCAACCTCAAGACACAGTATGGTCTCTGCAGAGCCTGCGAGGTAGAGACCTGGTGCAACCGGGATGACATTCATTACCATTCTTCCTCAGCTCCCCAGCAGATCCCTCTTGATTCTGTATCTGCTTCCATCTCTATGGATCTCCTTCAAGTAAAGTTGCCATTAGCCCTCAGAGTGCCTTTGCTGAAATAGCAATAGGCACCCCATTATCAAGACATATTACTTCCATGTGGTAAAAAATTGTCCTTATGCACTGGTTTTCTGCCACTTGCCAGAAATTATTGTAATAAACATATACTATCAACTGCAAATGTGGTATGCTTGTGCAGTGCACAGCCTGCACAACTGTTCTTGTCAGTCCTAATAAAAGTAGTAAGCTAGCAGTTGCTGAGGCGAGCTGGAGAACCTTGATCTAGACAAGGGGCTGAGCTGTGGTGGGATTGGAGGTAGGCCTAGGAAAGCAAAGACCTCTTCAATTTCCTCACTGACTATCTGCAAGTGTAGGTCTACTGGGAGGATGCTCTGTTTAGAGGAAAGTGGATATCATTTGGACCTACAGATCTTTCTAATCAACAACCTGATCTCCTCCTGACCACTAACACTGGGAATGGAAGCAGAACTTAAAGGAGTGGACAGGGGCTGAGTCATCTGGATAGGAATGAGGTGTGCAGTTTTGACCTTAAAAACAAAAACTTTTTTTTTTAACTTCCACAAAGTCACAGGATGAACTAAAGATGACTTACGTTCCTCATTAAAAAAAAAAAAAAAAAAGGTGAATTTCATCTACTTTCCTGTCTTGTGATCAATCCATGTTCTGATCCTTGGTCCTAGGAGATGACATGGGACCCTGGGCTTGGGACCTGGGGTGTGGAGGGGAAAGTCACATTCTGGGTCCTCCCCGGCACCACCACCCCTCACTGTGGGCTTCCCAGCTCCTGCTTGTGGCCTAGAGTCTATGACTCCATCTGAATACTATATGAATTCCCTGACAGAATGTAGAGAAATGACTTTTTCCTCAGATAAGACACATATGAATAAAACTGTCCCCTTGAAAGAGGCTACTTGAGGAAGCTGTTCATTTATTACATTTTTATGAATTAAGAGTTCTTCCTTTCACAGTTATCGTCTGGGGAACTAAGGCGATCCAGGTCATTAACTTTCTTCCAGGATGCTGCCATTGCTCCATTTGTCTTGGAATTCCTTGGATATTGTGCCCAGAGTCGGTTTATTTTGTTACTTGCTTCAGTCTTGTCATGTTGTTTTTGGGACCCAGGATTGTGTTATCTGGGTTAATCATCTCGTTTCTTCACTGGACTTGGCTATAACCTAACTATGGCTGTTCTCCAAAAATCAAATCTGCCCTCAAAGATTTGCTTCCTTCAGGGCTTTGAGGGAAGAAATGTTCTGGAAAGCTTCGCAGCTTCCTTGGGAGAAAACCGGCAATAATGGGCTATCCTGTCCTCTGCTTTCCACACGTGACAGCTACTGAAGGGAGAACATAATTTTGAAGTTATTCCTGAGGCTTATTGGTTATGTCATTTATTCAGTCAAAAATATTTCTGGGGCACACCCTGGTGGAGTAGCAGGTCAATCACCTCTGAAGAAACAAGCCATGGCTCATGGTTCGAGTCCTGGGTTAGGTGGGGTGGGGTGGGGATAGGGGAAAACAACCGATGTGAAAAACTAAATAAAAATTAAAAATTAAAAGAGATTGACTTCCAATAGACTTGATAGGATGCACTTTTGGGTCGCTCCCCACAGACACCGAAAAAAAGTCACCTGTTTTCTTGAGACAAACACCAAGAAACAACTGGCACTTCTGGAGATAGAACAGCTGAAGACTAATGGTGGATGAGGGCATCCAGTGCAGTTCTCAGCTAAGCCACAGATTTGGATTTGGGATGGAGCTCGGGGGTCTCCAGACACACGGTGGAGCGGAAGCTAGGGATTTCGGGACCAGCTGCGGAGGCAGTGCGAAGCAGGCCCAGTGGGGCTGAGATGCAAGGCAATGGAGGGCCGACTTGGGAGGGGGGTGAAAGGAGAGCCAGCGTACCCAGAGCTGAGCTGGAGCCTGCACAGTGAAATTGCATTGGATGCAGCCATACCGGAAATCAGCCAATTCAACCCTGTCCACAACCATTTCACACCAGAGCCTGGAGTCCACTGAGCGGAAATCCTGCCCATCGAGTGCCCCACCCCCTGGATTACAAGTGAGAAGGCAGGCCCAAACCTCAGCACTACCTGCTAGCACCACCTTGTGGGTAGAGGTGAAACTGCAGCCTGATTGCCAATCTTGGGCAAATCAAACCTACACCATGCCAGGGAAACCTAATCCTCGGAAATATAAACAGATACCGTATAGAGCAAAGGCACAGAGAAATATGTGTGAAATGATGAATCCAATTAAAAACCTAGGAGAAATTCTGCATAAAGCATACATATGTAAACTACCTAAAGAGGAATTTAGGGTAACAGTGATTAACACACTCATTGGAATCCAGAAATCAGTAGAGGCAGTACACGAGAATGTCAGAAAGCAAAGAGAAGAATTAAAACAAGACATCAAACAGGTAAGAGACACGATGGTTGAATTAAAGAACTCAATAGAGGGGCTCAACAATAGGATGGATGGAGCTTTCAACAGAATCAGTGATCTGAAAGATAGGACAAAGGAACTCAATTAAGCAAACCGGCAAAGAGATAAAACAATTCAAAGAATCGAAGATAGCATTCGAGACCTCTGGGGTAACATCAAAAGGAACAACATTTGCATCACAGGGGTCCCAGAGGAAGAGAGAGAAAAGGGGGCAGAACCCTTATTTGAAGAAATAATGGATGAGAACTTCCCCAATTTGAAGAATAAAGCAAGCCTCAAGATCCAGGAAGCTTAAAGAGTTCCTAATAAAAGAAACCCAAACAGAAATACACCTAGACACTTTGTCATAAAAATGTCAAAAATACAATATAAAGAAAGACTATTAAAAGAAGCCAGAGAAAAATGTGTCACATACAGAGGAGCTCCCATTAGATTGTCAGTGGACTTCTCAAATGAAACTCTACAGACCAGAAGGAAGTGGCAGAATACATTCAAAGTGCTGAAAGAAAAGGAGTTTCAACTTAGGATACTATATCCAGCAAGACTATTGTTCAGAACTGAAGGAATGATAAAAACCTTTTCTGACAAGCGAAAGATAAAGTTTATCACCTCAGAACCAGTTTTGCAAAAAATATTAAAGGATGCTCTATAAAGTGTAAAGAAACCACACAGAAAAACAGTAAGACAGGAAATACACCACAGTGGGTGTTGTCTGCCAGCCTTGATCAAATGAAAAACGCCAGCATAGCTTCCTGCTTCGAGTCCTTGTTCATCAGTGCAACTCATCAACAACCTGGTGAAGTGTCCCTTTCTTGCCTGCCAGCTTCTGTGTACTTTCCATGAACTAGTCCTGACTCAAGACAACACAGTGATTTTCTTCACCACCAAAGGACAACACCTACACCTTCTCCAGATGACAAGGCTCCCAACCGTAGGGAGAGGTTCCATCTTTCCAACATGTTCCTTTCTTTGATACTCAGCTCTCATCCCCAGGGTACATTTTAGAGTACTCAACCCCTTTATAGTTAGTGCCCCAATGTAATTCACAATTATATGTAAACTTTTCATGCTTTCATTTAAAAAAAAATCTTACAAAAAATGTAACCACAGATGTCTGATGAGAACATTCAGTCCTAAAGATCATGGGATATTGCGTAGGACTAACTAGGAAATTTTGATACTCTAATAAAACACATTTCATTTCTATGCAAGAAAAAAATTAAAATTAAAATGCTTCTTCCTCCTCTCCTCCTGCCTGCCTACTTGCGTTCATTCTTGCCTGCATCTTTCCTTTAAAAAAAAAAAAAAAAAAAAAAAGGAGCACTCTGGTGACCTAGTGGTACAGTCCACATGCATCCTGGGGTCCCCGCGTTTGGGACCTGGGACAGGGGAGCAGTCAATGATGAGCAACTAAATAATAAATGAATTTGAAAAAAAGAAAAAAAAAAGGATGGTACACTTTGGTGGAGCAGCATTTGGGTCACTCACCTCCTTAGGACTCAGGTCACAGACCCCTGGGTGTGAGTCCTGGGTCCAGGGGGCAAACAACCAGTGTGAACAACTAAAGTGGAAATAAAATAAAGTGCTCCTTCCTCATCTCTCTACCTGCCTGTCTGCTGTCACCTTCATACCTGCCTGCTCTATTCCTTAAAAAAAAAAAAAGAGACACTGAAAAGGATTCGAGTTTTTTTTAGTCTCACACCTATAGGCTTTACATAGCCTGCATCTTAGTGGCCTTACCTGCCTGAGCTCCAGGGATGCTCCTGAAAAGAATTTTGCAATAAGAAAAAAGTAACCTCTTTGGAGGCACCCTGGTGGTTCTGGTGTTAAGTCTCAAGGAGCTGAATTTGCTACCAGGGGCTGGGTTGGACAGGACGACCAAAATGAACAACTACATTATACAAAAATGCTCCTTCCTTTTCTCTCTTCCCCACCCTGCCCCCCACCCTTTTGAGCACGCCCCTCCACAAGCCACTGCAGCGCACCTCCAAGACACACAGTTTGCATTTTGCTTCCTCATTTGCTAGAGCAAACACTTGCCCGTGTTTTCTCACAGTCCTTATGATATTAATATTCATGGATGCATAATATTTGTTTAGATCCGTGTATCATGATTCAGTGTGGAGAGCTGTTCTGTTTTCCACAGGCAGAAAAACCTACAATGAGCAGTCTGCGCTTGGGTGGCTTTATTTAGGATAAATTTCCAGCAGGGAGCGAACAGGGTCAAAGTGGACGAGCATTTGTGGGGCCTTTGCTACGTAACTCAGGGCTGCTTTTCCTAGGGGACCATGTCCGTTTCTAGCTCTAAGATCCAGTCGGTTAAAACTTCGGTTCCTGCCTCACTGTTACCTCGTGGCAGCAGCGCCCACTGGCCGCGGGGGCGGGGGTGCGGGGGACCGAAGGGTGGGGGTTGCCCCGGGCCGGAAGCACAGCTGAGGGCGCACTCACGTGAGCTCCGGGTACACATTGTCCAGGTACCAGCGGAAGGACTTGCAGTTCATCTTCTTCCTCTGCTCGACGCGCGTGGCCACACTGGAGAAGGAGGCAGATTCAGGCCCCGCCAGCGTGCAGGGAGAACACCGGGGAGGGCGGTGCAGGCCCCTTGGCGGGCCGCAGGAGGCCAGCCCTCTCCACTTGCCCAAGCGGGCCAGCGCCAGGAGCCAGCCTGTCTGCCCCGTCCAGCCTCGGGGGCCGCCTGCCCTCCATCATTCTCTGCCCTGCAAGTTCGCCCCAGGTCTCCTGGCCAGTCCTCACTCCTCTCCTCCGCTTCCTGCTTCTGGTTCACCTTTCAAGACCACCCAGGGGCTATGCCTTACTCTCTGCTACTCCCTCCTGCAGGGCTCAGTCAGCACACCATTAACTGGTCCTTATTTCCACAGGAGCAGAGTCTTAATGAACTCCAAGCTCCCCTTTCCTGCCTTCAAGTTTAGCAGAAAGGGTCTAATCACAAGAGTAGGCTTTCAACCTCTTTCAGAAATCCAGGCAACTTAGAGTCATCAAAAATAAGACACCATGGTTTGATCTCACCTCCCTCAGCGACAGGGACAGTGAAGGCTGAGAGACGACTCACATCACCTCACAAGCTCTTTTCTAGTTAACTGGGCACATGGCCACCCACCTCAGAAGGTATTTGTGAGAATCAAGTGAATTAAGGGAATGTAAGTGCCCAGCCCAGGGAAGGTCTTCAGTTAGTGTCAGTTTCCTACTTCAAAAAAAAAAAAAAATTGACACATTTTTGAAAATGACATATAAGTTAATAAAGGGAGGAACATTTACTAATAATCACCACTAGTGTTTTCACTTTTCTGACCACTGTAAGTAAGAAATAAAGGGCTCTAACATTGCGATCAAGCCCACTGCATGTACGTATTTAAGTAGACAGACATATGCATATAAGTGAATTTAAGTCTATCAAACCAATTCTTATCCATAACTGCAATCCACCATTATTTTCTATTCTGTTCTAAACTATAGTGTTCTAGTTCTCTCTCTCCTAATTTTTTTAAATGCTAGTCACAACCCACTAAATTGATCCCATACAATCTGCATTCTGAAAATGCTTAACTACACAGTAGTCATAATAACCCAGGACAGGAAAATAGGCCAACAGATCAGTTAGATTTTGAACAGCAGGAGGTGGAGACAAGTATTTTCTGCAGACAGCTTGTCCCTAAATCCTCCCACACATGTCTCTTTTCCTGCAGGCAGCTTGCGAATGCAACCTCTTCTTCATGCTTGAACCCCTTCTGGTTATCCCTCCCCATGGGACTGCCCAGCAGGGTGGGGCATAGGTAGCAAGGAGGCTGAGTGCTTCCCTGGTGCATTCACCATTTTATGTTTAAGGGTGTGGGTGGGGAGAGGCAGACAGGGCTGCTGGAGGGGCCCACCTGCCAAAGGCCTTCCCGATAGCTGAGGGCCGTGCCTCATAGTAATACTGCTTGTATTCATCCATCCACACCTCTGCGGTACGCTTGGTATTCCTAAAAGGAAAGGAAGGAGCAAAACAAGGTCACAGGGTGTCAACCTAGTTAGGGGCAGAATCCAAGTCAGCTCTGTGCAGTGCGAGGTAATGAGAAAACAATACTGATTGAGGTGGCTTGCATTTCTGGAGAACACTGTGTCCATTTTCATCAACTTCGTAGGTATGTCTATTTTCTGAATCTGTTGTACTGAAATGTTGGCATGTGGACAAAAATGGTCGTGTACAAGAATATTTGTTTAACAAAACAAATGCCCATCACTAGGAAGAGAATAAATTATTTTTCACATGATGGAGTGCTAGGCAGCCTTGAAAAAGAATGCATGGCTACTATCCTGCATCTGTAATGACATTTTGGTCAGCAATGGATCACATGTATGAAACTGGTCTCAGTAGCTCTATCATACAGCTTAGGTGTGTGTAAGCTAGCCCACCGAGGTTTGTGCAAGTACGCTGTACAATAAAGAAATTATCTGACACACTTATTAAGACTTATGGTCATTCAGTGCACACGGCTACGGTATATACGAAACTGTATAAATGAAAATGAATGAAGAGACCTACATGATAGACCAGAAATCTATGAACAGTAGTTACTTTTTCGAGAGACAAGTAGGATAGAAGTAGGACTGGGTAAAATGTACCTTCACTTTTTTCTACATAGCTATGTATATATAATGTATATTGGCACAACTTGAATTTTTACAGCCAACGTGTATTAGTTTTATAACTATACATGTAATAAAAATGGGGTGGCAGAATGTAAAATAAAGTGATAGGCCCTTCAGTACTATACTCAGGGAGCTGCTCTCCAAACAAGGGAGTATGAGCCTGGCCAGGTGAAGAATCATCCTTGAGGGTTGTGGTCATGAGGCCCTGCCCACCCTCCCCTTGCCACCCATCAGGAGGGTGGGTCACAGGGTGGTGTCCCAGTGCCTTGTCCATTTGTCTTAAGACAAATGTGGCGGGGACATGGATGAGCAGACAATGGCCAAGTCAGGGTCAGGACATAGCCTCCATCATTAGTGAGTGGAGAAGAGCTCCTAGATGGCCATTTGGCTGATTTTCCAAGACCCACAAGGACAAAGAGAGTCAAGAAGTTGGCAACACTCCCAACTTCCTCTTTCCTCCTTAAAGTAACTGGAATCCACATACAGATGGCCAACAGGCACATGAAATTATGTCCCTACTGGTTGGCCATCAGGGAAATGCAAATTAAAACGAGATATCACCTTATACCTGAGAGACTGGCTATTATCCAGAAGTCTTGAGACAACAAATGCTGGCGAGGATGTGGAGAAAAGGGAACACTTTTGCACTGTTGGTGGGAGTGCAAATTGGTGCAACCCCTATGGAGAACAGTTTGGAGATTCCTCAAGAAACTGAAGATGGAAATCCCATGTGATCCCGTCATTCTACTTCTGGGCATCTACCCAGAAGATACGAAAGCACCATTCGCAGAGATGTGTGTATCCCCATGTTTACTGCAGCCCTATTACAATAGCTAACAGCTAGAAATTACCCAAGTGCCAAACATCAGATGAACGGATCAAGAAGATGTGGTCCATATACACAATGGACACTACACAGCCCTTAGAAGAGATGAAACCCTGTCATTTGAATCAACATGGATAGAACTAGAGGGGATGATGCTAAGTGAAACAAGTCAAAAGAAGAAAGATAGATACCAGATGACCTCACTCATAGGTTGAATGTGAATAGACAACACAAAGGAACAGATGAAACAAAACCAACCCTTGGACACTTAGAATAGAACTGAGGTGACCAAAAGGGAATGGGGTGGGTGGGGACAAATGGTGGTGGAGCCCACTGGACAATGGGGAAGAACACTTGGTGATTTGGTGGAGGGCAGGGTGTGTTGAAATATATCTAAGGAATGGGGAACCTCTACATAGGAGATTATTTAAATGTGTAGAATAATTACCACATAAAAATAAATTTAAAAAAAGTAACTGGAATCTGAGAAAGAAGGCCTGGGGGGAGAAAAATAGGGAAGCTGAGGTACAGAGAGGTGGGCTGGTTGCCCAAAGTTACATGGTGAGATGGGCAGGGGAGGAATCTAGAATCTAGGTGTCCTGGCTCCTAGCCCCGTGTTCTTTGCTCTGTGACCTACCTGATATAGGTGAGGGCGTTGCCCTCGGGGAAGTTGTAGGGATGCCGTTTCCTGAAGACATGGCCCACTCGACTGCAGGGCACGATCTCCAAACTCCCACCGCACATCCACACCCTGAAGGAGAGCTCTGCAGGAGATGGCAGCTGTCAGGCGGGGAAGAGCCCCTTGGCAAGTCCCACTGAGTGGAGGAGGCAAGGGGCTGGCTTCCCTTCCCTTTGGTTTTCCTCTGGAGGCACAAGCCGGGGTCAGACCTCCCAAGTTAGTTTACATGGGCTGCACCTACCTCTTGCTCGTGCTCCTGACCACTCACCCATGTATGTGCACACACACATACACACAAATACCTTACACATCACACACATCCTAACACCACGTATAACTTCAGACACACACCAGACACCACACCATGCACACCACACTAGCCTCTACATACACACACGTGCACACACCAAACACACGTACACACGACATCCTCCCACATCTGAGCCTCAGGAGAGCAGTGGGGAAAACTTTGAGGAACATGGAGACCATGAACAGAAGGAAAGTTGAACCCAATGGCAGCATCATTTCGTCTCTGTCCAAAAAGTCCCATCCAGACATGAGCTGAAGAAGAACACGTCTGCTTGACCAGCTCGGGGCACTCGTGAGGCTGGAAACCAGCCACCACCTGCATCACAGGCCGCTCAGCTGGCATTTCTCTGGTTGGGCCCAAACCTCATCTTGGCCCAAGTGCTCTCTGCTTCGAGGCTACCACTGACCCTCTCGAGACACGTGTCCTCTTGAGGAGGTGGTGGAGGCTCAACGAGCTTCTGCAGATGACCGCGTCCCCAGTGGTGAGGAGACACATGAAGTGGCTACTCTGCTTGCTGGAAGGGGTCATCACACAAGTGGTCTACTCTGTTCTCCACTCACCAATCTTCTCTTCTAACAAGGATGCCCCTTGGCCACTGGCTGGACCATACATGATCTCTTCTGATGCCCTACTTTCTTTCATGTTAACCCTACAGTTGAACACCCTGTGATACTAAAACACCTCCTTCCTGCCCCATAATATCTGTAATTATTTGTTATTTTGTTTTTGAGTTTAAAGACAAAGAAGAAGAAGACCATTATGTCATGAGTTCCAGCTTTGGGCCCTCCTCCTCCCAAGTGAATGGTAAGGGCACTCACTGTCCTGGCCTGGGGCTCTCGCCGGGCAGGGCTCTCCCTGTGACCAGCAGGGTGGGGAGTGAGGGCAGCAGGACTAGCACTCACCTTCTGATGAGCCTACTTGCAACAGGTGACTGGCAGGTGTAGGCCGGGGGCCCGGACTGGCCATTCCGCAGATCTGGACCCTCACACAGGGTCAGCTACATTAACCTTGCAAACAGCCAGGCCTGCAAACGGCCAGGGCTCGGTCCTTTCTCCAGGTCACACCTCAGCAACTGACATGGCGGAGATTTAAACTGGGGACAGACCTGGGGGACAGGAGATCTGCATACCTGCCAGACTAACTCGCTTCGTCCCACTCAGCCCACGTTCTCTGCACGATTTTTCATTACTGTCGGCATTGGCAGTAACGATAGCTGTAACCACTATTCATTGACTGAACACTGGGAGCCATGCTCACTGTATTCCATTCGAATCTCATAGCAGTCACGTGAAATCCCCATGCTTTTTAGAAGGACTATGAAGCTCAAAAGAGTTAAATCACCTCCAAGATCACCCAAATTCTCAGCTGCAGGATTACAAACCAAAGTTCACAGTGCTTAGTCAGCCACACGCGTTGAACCAGACTCTTTAATTCAGTCAGCAACTTTTTATTGCGCGTCTTTTATTGTATGTCATGCATGGTTCTAGAATCCCTTACATGCTAGAGAGGGTGAGGGAGGAACTCAGTAAAATAAGAATTATATAAGTAGACAAAATGAGTAGAATGCGTCAGCTGTCAGATGGTAATGAGTGCCGTGGAGTAAAATGAAGCAGAGAGAGTAGAGAACTGATAAGGGTGAGTGGAACTGGGTGTGGAGGCTACGATTTTAATTAGGCTGGTTAGGGACATTCTCACTGAAAGGGAACAGTTGAGCTCAGACTTGAAGGAGGTGAGGAAGCAAGTCATGTGGTCTGTGTTAGGTCCACCCATTCTACACACACGCAGCCATGTGGCCACTGGCTCCACAACCCACTTGAATCTCTTAGGGGCGGAGCATTCAGGGAAGAGGGAGGAAGGAAGGGTAAAGACCTAGAAATAAGAGTGTGGATGACAAGTTCAAGGTGTCTGAGGGAGAGAAGTAGCAGCTGAGGGCAGAGTTAATGGTGTGTGTGGGTGGGGTTGGGGTGGGAGGCTGGGCCAGATGGTCCACAGAGAGTACAGGGCCTGTGGGCTTTGCTGTGAGTGACATGGAGCTGAGCAGCAAACTGCTTTGATGTGATCTGATCCGGATTTAAAAGGATCCCTAATGTGAATCCTAAGGTTTTCTTTCTTAAAGAAAAGGTTCAGGCAAGAATGAAGGCAAGTAGCCAGGCAGACAAGAAGAGAGAGGAGGAAGAAGTATTTATTTATTTAATTAGTTGTTCATCTTGGTTCTTCCCCCAGACCCTCCACCCCGGCCCCCTGCCCTGGGTCTTGAACCTGGGTCCCTGGGATGTGTGTGGACTTATATCCAGTGGCTGTATCTGCTAGGCCACCAGAGCGTGCCAGAATCCCAAGGTTTTTCACATCTGCCACCTGGACGAAAGATGGCCCCTGGGCTCCTAAGTTTGGCTTTCTGGAGTTGGAGAGGTGGCGGGGGGGGGGGGGGGGCGCTCAAGAATGAGTCTCAGTTTGAGCATCTCACTTCCATCAACAAAGGAATAAAATGAAAGACCCAAACCCAACAGCAGCAGCAGGAGTCTCCTGGCTCCAAACTGGTTCCAGCAGCTGAAAGTCTGATCACCACAGTCAGACTAGAAATTTCTTTGAAATTCTTCTAAGAAACAAAACATTCCCCAGAACCACTCCACGGTTCGCCTTTCAAGTTCCCCAACCACTGAGCCCTCGCCTCAGGCAGAGTTTGAAGTTAACTATTTGATCATTCACTAGTTTCTCTGTCAGTCCCCTGACATAAAAAAGAGAGAGAAAGAGAAGAAAACAAAAAGAAAAGGCCTGGGGTGCAGGAGAGACTATTTCCCAGTCCTCTAAATCTTTACAGGAAGCCAGCTTTGCCCCAGCTCCCTTCAGGCTGAAACCCAGGACACAAAGGCCCAAGACACATGAAAGGAGGTGAGAATGGAAGGTCACTGCACCCCAGTTCCCAGAATTTACTCCTCCAAGTGCCTGCCTGGAAACCGGTTTACCGGTTTCCAAAGAGTTCAAAGGGGAGAATAGCCCACGCCTGCTTTGAGTTCTGAGTCAGCCTCAGGCTGTTGGAAGTCCCACTGCTCATCTGTGTCCTGATGAGGGAGAGAGAGGACAAACACCTGACAAACAGAATTTGACAACAACTCACAACACCTAAGCGGCTCTGGTAAAGGTGCTGCATACACTTGCTAGATGTGGATTTCCTGACTGAAATCCAGAAGGCTGCGCCCACCTCAGTTTCCAACTGTCAACTGTCAAATGGGGGAGAGATCACCAGCCCTGTTTACTTCGTGAGAAACCCAGTCCAGATGAAAAAGGAAACATTCAGAACTGACTCTGCAAAGGACTGAGTCCACTGCAAGAACAGGTAACTTTGGCTTTTCCAGGCCTGAGTCCTGTCCCCACTCCCCCTCAGGCATCCAGAGAAGCAGTACCTGCTGCCCAGCCCGCTCCTCTTCAGGCTGCCTGTGGGACTCAGATCAGAGTGGGGAGAGGGAGGGCGGATATATCTGCTTTTCTTCTGACACCACGGCTCCTGTCGGGGATGCTCTCTCCTAGGGGTGGCTACACCTCCCAGTAGTCACCAGCACAGCCCAGTGCAACACTGCCCCTTGTGGTTCCCTGTATCTTGCCCACATGTGTAAATAAGCCCCTAAATAAGCCCCCTTAGATTACCCCCATCGAGCGTCCCATCTGTATGGGGCTTTATCTAACCAGTGACCTGGGGTTCGCTGGGTCTTCACTTCCTAGTTTGCACATGAGGAAACTGAAGTTCAAAAAGCTGATCAACTTACTCAAGGACACCCCAGCCATATATAGGGGAGGGTGGAGTCTGCCTTCACCTATCTGCTGTCCACTCCACCGGGCACAGGGGCCCCAACATGGAGTGCTGAGAAGTGAGTGTGTGAGGGGCAGGAATGGGGCTCTGGGCTTCTCCAGGTCCCCTCTGTCTCCTTCACTGCTGCTTCAGGGACAGGAGGGGCAGCTTCCCCTTCCCTTCTGGAGCTGGGAGTTCCTACAGTCTTATAAATGAGGACAAAGGAGGCCAAAGCTACGCCATCATTTTAACTCATCATCCTGTTTAGTACTGTAACTACTTCTTGAGGGAACTGAGGCTCAGGGAGGCCTTACCTTTCCTGAGGCCAAACAGCTTGTGGGTGGTAGGGCCAGGATATGCTCCCAGGCCATCTGACGCTATCAGCACACCCCCTCACCCCCACCCCAAGCCTTCTGATGGGGAAGCAGCCATGTGTTTAAGCTGTGGTCTCTATGAGTCTGCACATTCTTCTACATACATGTACTGCAGGCTCCCCACAAGTGCCTTCCCTCTTTCTTTACTAGTTGTGTGGCTCTGGACAAATTACTCAACCTCTCTGCCCTACAATTTATTAGTAAATCGGAGGTACTAGTACTTACTTCAGAGGATCATTGCAAGAATTAAACGAATTAATATGTGAGAAGTCCTTAAGACTGCTCACTCAAGGTTACCTGTTAGCATTATCAGTGCTGTTGCTTTCAACTTACCAAAATTCTCTCCTCCCCAGATGTCCATCTGGGCATCATACTTCCCCAAGTGGTTAAACCAGGACTTGTCAATCACGAAGATTCCTCCAGCTATGACAGGTGTCCTGGGAGTGAAGAAAGAGGTATACACATGAGCTCAAGAAGCTGGGAGCCCCTCCAGTTGGCCCCAGGTTCCCAGGTCATTTGCCCCAGAATTCCCTGTTAGCAGTCACTGGCACAGGATGGTAGCCAGCTCCTGGCCTATGTCCTCTCAGTCCCCAGGGCCCAGAGCAGAGTCGTCACTTAGCCTGTGCACCTTCAAGAGCCCCAGCAACTGAAATGGCACCCCCAGCACCTCCCAGACTCCTGATCCAGGGAAGGAAGGGGTTTTCCCAGAGCCCAGAGCAGCCCTGACCTTATAGGTTTGGTGGGGTCCGTTCGGGCAATCTTCTGCTCAAGAGGAATCTGCTCCCATTTGAAATGCAAGCTCCAGTCGAATCCTAAGGGACAGAGTAGGGTGAGGACAGCGCTCAAGGAAGAGCCTACTGGAGGCTGCTGGCCCCTCACTCAATCAGCCCTCAGAATCTCCCTTGATCCCAACTTGGCACCAGCAGGACCCTGGGCAATTTGTGAAGTTCACACCTTCATTTATGAGACAGGCCCCTGCCCTCAGGGAGTTTCCATCCATTGGTTAAGGTAGAAACTAAGGGATAATATGTCATTCAGGGATGAAAAGTGCCCCCCCCAAAAAAAAAAAAATTGAATGAGGAGTACCTATGCTATCCTTATAAAGGCTGTAAGAGAAAGCTCTCTGATGAAATGACATTGAGTAAAGACCTGAACGAAGGACTGATCTATCTATGCAGAAATCTGGGGAATAGCAAGTGCTAAAGCCCTGAGGTGATTTCCCCAAATTGTTTCCCTGTATTGGCAATCCAGGACCCTTCTAAGAAATGCACTCTGTCTAGCAGCTCCAGCAATAGCTTCCCTAGAGCCATCTGCCCAGTAGACTTCCTGTGACAATGGACATGTTCTACAGGTCACTGTCCAGTATGATAGATGCCAGCCACATGTGGCCACTGAGCACTTGAAACGGAGTGAGTGCAACAAAGGAACTGAATTTTAAACTTACTTAAATGTAAATAGCCGAATGTGGCTACTGTCTACTGGATTGGACAGCACCGCTCTGAAGTCTGGAGCAGAGCTGTCCAGAAGAAATAGAATGCACGCTCCGCTAGATTTTCTGGTAGCCATGTCAAAAAGTGAGAAAAACATGAGAAATTAATTTTAATAATATATGTTAACACAATATATC
Source organism: Solenodon paradoxus (assembly GCA_004363575.1). Taxonomy (NCBI): domain Eukaryota; kingdom Metazoa; phylum Chordata; class Mammalia; order Eulipotyphla; family Solenodontidae; genus Solenodon; species Solenodon paradoxus. The sequence continues at coordinate 234,846 of RJWH01001062.1, forward strand.
CAAAATGGTCATTTCCACAGGTCATCTTAAGTATAAAAAACTTACTAATGAGATATTTTATACTTTTTCATCTCTCAGGATGGAACTTAGTGTGCATTTTAGACTTACAGCACATCTCAATTCAGACTGGTCTCATTTCAAGAGCTCAGTCCTCAATGTGGCTAACACCTACTGTGCCAGACCGCACAGGTCCAGACCACTTCCAGGTGGACATGTCAGGAAATCATGCAAAGTTGACAGAGACAGCTGTCATGTCATGTCCTTCTGTCAGGACTGGGCCATATTTCCTAGGCCAGCAGCATTTGAGAGGATGTGTAAATGTTGGGGGGTAGGGAAGTAACACAAGAGACTGATGGTGCCTGGAGGCTGCAGCTGCTGGTTCTGGTTTTTTGTCCCCAGAGTTTGGGTTCCATCTAATCCCTATTCATTTTCCGGAGGTATCTGGGTGGGTGGGGGCCAGACAGGGATGAGAAGCTCTGGCTCAATTGGAAAAAAAAGCACCAAGCCCAGGCCTTTGCCTGGCCTCACCTGCTTCCTTTCAGCTCTACAGCCCCTCCCCTGGGAGCAAGACCCACCTCCACGAAGGTCAGCAGATGCTGCCAGGTAGGCAAAATTATCCAGACTGATGACATCAATGATGGGGCTCACCACACGGGTGTGGTCCTAGGAGAGGAAACACAACACGGTGTGAGGCAGGGACTCTGGGAAAAAAAGCCTACTCTGGAAGAAGGTCTGCCCAAGGCAGGCCACTCTCACACCCTGCAGGACAAGCCAGGCTCCTGGGAGCTGTCCAGCACCATGACATCCAGGTCTGGGAATTCTCACCTGGATAACCATTAATCTACTTTCTCCTTCAATGAATTTGTGTATCCAGAGAGGTCACATCAGTGGAATAGTGTGACCTTTAGTGGCTTCCTTCACTTAGCACAGTGTTTTCCAAGTCCATCGTGCTGGAGCCTGCATCACTGCTGCTTTCCTTTTCATGGCCAAACAGCGCGCCCCAGCATGGCTGGCACACGTTTCGCTCACACTCAACGGCTGATGGCCAAGGGGCTGTTCCATCTTCTGGCTGTCGCGCATAATGCACGAGCCTCTGTGCAGTGTCCTCTTGTTTCTCTTGAGTGGACACACGCCGAGTCGTGGCGGTGCTGGGTCATATGGCATATGGTCATCTGGGTAAACTTTGGAGGAATGATCAGGTGGTTTTCTAAAGTGGCTACACCACTGTACACTCTCCCACCACCGTGTGGGATGGTTCCTGCCTATTTACACCCTCGACAGCACGCTGTCATCCACACTTTAGATTCTAGCCATCCTATTAAGTGCTAGTGCATTGTTTTATTTGCATTTGCTTAATGTTTTAATAACGTTGATACCTTTTCATGAGTTTGCTAGCCATTTGTCTATCTTCCTTGAAGAAAAGGCCATTCAAATCCTTGCCTATTTTAAAATTGGGTCATTTGTCTTTTTTTGCTGCGTTGTAATCACTTCATTCTTTACTCATCTGTCCAAATCCTCCCCATTCTAGACACCGGCAGCCCCCTGCCTGGCCCTTTCCTCAGAGCACCGTGCTCCCCTCTCTTCCTCTCGCGCTTCCAGGCCTGACCCAAAGTCCCCCCGCCCAGAACTCTAGAGAAAAACAACAACACCCATTCCTAGTAGAGGCTTGATAGTCACCCAGATTTTCATCCATTTAATCCTCCCAACAACCCCACTAGACAAATATTACAATATCTTCATCTTCAGATGAGAAATGTCAATGAGGTGAGGTCAGTCAGGAGAAGCAAATTATATAGACTTCCTTCTCTGCCTGCCCACTTCCAAAGATAGTCCCATCATCCTCATGCTAGAACATGGCAGCCACCTTCGCAGGGACACTGCTTTCGCAGGGACACTGCTTCCACAGGGACGGACAGGCTCACCTCCTTCACCCGCTGCAGCATGGGCTGCAGCCACTCAGTGTTCACTTCACAGTGGCTATCCAGAAAGGTGAGCACAGCGGCGGCGGCCACATCTGCCCCACGGACTCGGGATCGGATCAGCCCTGCAATGGGAGTGAACAGGGGTGGATGCCAGGCTGAGCCCATTTGCTTCCCAGTCACCCCTGAAGAGGCCTAGGGCTCTCTCCATTCAGGGCAGAGGTTTCCTCTGAGTTATTGAGAATGAACTTTACTTTGCATTTGTCTATTTCCTCCATCTCTTTCTCTTTTTCATTCACTCATCAACCATCTTTATTCAAAGGTCATTGTCTGGGTCCCCTCTTGGTGCCAGACACTGTTCCGGATTCCAAGGACACGCTGATGAACAGACTGTTCGGTGAAAGGAAATGAAAATAAATGTGGTTTGATTCTAAAGGAAGAGCAGAAACCAAACCCTTCTCCTCACCCTCCACACCGGAACCTGAGGGTAGTCCCCTCCAACTGCACCATCATGTATGGCATGGGAAGAGAATCTTCGGCCTCTTCACGCTCCTTAAACATGTTACTTAATCTGTCAACCTCGGTTTTCTTATCCAGGAGATTCAGAGATAATAATCGCTACCTAGTAGGGTGCCCCAGCTGGTGCCTAGAGGCTGTGTGCTGGATTCTGCTTGCCTCCGCCCCTATTCCAATGGTCTCAGTTTTGGGGGTGCATCTCCCTGGTCAGGAGAGAGAAGGTCCAGCTGGTCCTGCTCCTGACAGAGCAGCCACTGGTGTCCTGTGAGGTGTGGGACAAAGGGTCTCACTCCAACAGCCCATCAAATTCTAGGAGAGATTTCCCTGGCCACCCACTCTGCCTCCATCCCCCATCCATCCAGTCATCTATGCGAAGTCCACCCGTCCCGTCCTTTCACTCCATAGGAGCGGTGGCGCATCTACTCATCAACTTAAATCTGTGTTGGGCAAACTCCAGATAACAGTCATAGTCCCAAGCTTGAAGACACCTAGGACCTGGTGCTGGGGAGAGGTTTTTGTTTTTTGGCCTCTTCCACTCCTTGACCTGACTGGTCTTTTGTTCTTTCTTTTCTTTTTCTTTTTTGAGGAAGGAAGGCAGACAGGGAGTGAGAGGAGGAAGAAGCACTTTATCTACTTAGTTGTTCATTTTAGTTATTTCCTGGGTCTGGGGCCACGAACCCAGGTCTCTGGGCTGCATGTGGGCTGCACCCCAGACACAGGCTCAACCCCTGAGCCACTAGGACACACCATGACTAGTCTTTCTTAAATACATCCATCGCATCTGTCTCTCTCTCTCTCTGTGGTCCTCCACTATCCTTACTTCTCAACTATAAATGTCTTTCTCTGACTTCCAGGGTCCTCTTATCTATCCTCACCCCACCAACTCCCCTGCTTACTGGGCCAGGGAGTGTCCCTGCAAGGCAGAAGTAGAGGGAGATTAAGGGGCTGGGTTTCTGGGGTGGTCCCTCTGGGGCTTGAGTCCTGCCTCCTCTATACATCACCCCAGGCAAATTATTGAATCTCTTTAAGCCCCAGTTTGTTTTATTCCTTCCTTTCTTCCTTCCCTTCTTTTTTTAAAGGAAAGCTGCAAGTAGGAATGAAGGTGAGCAGAGACAGGAAGATAGAAAGGACAGGAGAGGAGAAGCAGCTTACCCATTTCATTTAGTTGTTCATCTTGACTATTCCCACTGGTCCCAGGACACAAACCAGGGACCCTGGGATATATGTGGACTGTGCCCGACCCCCACACAACCAGGGCATGCCTGAGACCCAGCTTTCCTAAGTGTGCCCTGCCCCAGTGGCCCCTTGGCCTGCAGAGCCCAGTGCCTGGAAAGCTGTTCATGTTCCCTTCCCCCTCTCACAGCCTCCTCACCCAATCAGGGCCCACTCCCTGGTCACCGCCTCTCCTTCGGGCCCCTCTGCTCCAGTCTCCATGCTCGTCCCACAGGACTAGAAGCAGCCTCTTGTTGCAGTGAGTCCTGACTCCTCGGCTACATCGTAAGCTCGCTGAGGGCAGAGACCATGTGTTACACTGCTTTTGCATCCCCTGGAGTGCTGTTCAGAATCCTGTGCTGTCGCTGATGTTCCAAGACACCCCTCCACTGAAGTGAGGTCACATCTGCTTTAGACTGCTCTGGACTTCCTCAAAGCATTCCCACATGGCCTCTCTCACCGAATTACTACAGTAACTGCAAGGCAGAAAGGACACCCTTGTGACCTCCAACCAAGGCTGTGCTGTCACTTGCACGCAGTCATGCTGTGACAGGGGCTGCACTGGACAGAAGGAAGGTCTCCCCACAGACCTTGGCCCTACCCACCAGGAATGCAGCAGGACCTGGCTGGCCTGACAGGGCCCCAAAAGGGAGTAGGGACATGCAAGGACCAGACCAAACGGGTCTGTGAGAGCACATGGGGTCCAAGCACTCACCTTCCCGCCGGTCATTGCGGAGGCACTTGACCTTGGGGATCCTGGTCAGGAGCAGACAGTCTTCAGCTGAGGAGGAGAGAAGAAAACATGCCATTCAGAGGTGGACATCAGACCACAGGTGGTTTGGCCACCACTGGATCAGCCCAGGAGCTGCCCCATACCAGGTCCTGGGGAAGGACCGGGCAGGCATGAGGGAGGCACATGGTCATCTGTTCCTGCCAAAGGACTGCCCTGCCCTCATTCCCAGGTCAGGCAGAGAGATGCCTGCAGCCGGAGCTCTACCGCCAGGGGGCACCAGAGAGCACCAGCTCAGCCACCAGCCTAACACCAGGCAGAGCTAGACTGAAGGGACACTTGTAATAATGAGGGATGCTGCTGGTTTTTCTTTTTTAAATGTCATTTCACTGGTGTCCCATCAAGGCAACACTATCCTTTCCCTCCGTTGGCACCGGGAGCAGGGCCAGGGAGGGAACCTAGAAAGACTGAGGATGAGGGAGGAGGCAGAGAGGCCAGTCTGTGAGTGGGCCAATGATGCAAGGGGCCATCCTCGCTGAGGACAAAGTAAGAAAGCAAACACTTACGATCTGAACTGAAGTCATCCACTAAAATGATCTCCTGGATCAGGTTGGCAGGAGTTCGGTTCAGCACACTGGAGCAGCAGTGGGACAGAGAAGGAGCCCGGGTTGAGGGGCCATCTTCCAATGACCCCTGCCTCCCATGGGGCCCCCCATGACCCAGGGCGGGCCGCACACTGGTCACAGACTGTGGCCGGTTTAGTTTCCGGACCCTGAGCAGCAGATGAGAAGCAGTGCTCTTTGGGGTCTTCAGGGACCCTGTTACCCCTCAGGCACCTGGGATCCACCCAGATGGCAGCCGGCCTGCTTTAGGTGAAGGGAAGCTGCAGCCGCTCCAGCTGCCTCAGGGCAGCTGCGGTAGGTTAGGAGGTGGGAGGTGTTCTGAGCAAGCCCCGGGGATTTTTCCCTCCCACCATCCCTCCTCTTCCTCACTTCCCGGGGGAAAAAACTCAAACTTCTTTAATCCCTAAAATCTACCACTGGGCAGTGTTTCTAAATCCTACTCTAATCTAAGCTCATTGAAGAAGTGGGGTGCATAGGGGTTAAACTCTATCATGGGCCAAGCTTCAGAAGACAGAAGGGACATCTCTCTCAGAACCACTGATGGGTACCTACCATCCTGGCACCCATCCACCTAAGACCTCATGTCCATCCCTGCCTCGCTCGGCTCCTGACCCCTGCATTTCTGCCCTATCTTGTGCATCTCAATGCCAGCTGAACTTCTGGGGTCTCCTTGACTCAGCCACCAGGATGCCCCCTCTCAGTGCCTGCTGGTCTCCATACTATCTGGCTGTGCACCTGTCTCGATGTCCCCTTGCCAGACGCTCACAAAACCAGCCTGAGGTCTTGGGCGGCAGCGCCATGCAGGTGAGGGGCCCACGAGGGGCATACCTCTTCACTGTGCGCAAGAGTGTGGAGCGGGCTTCATTGTGGAAGGTGATGATGACGCTGGTGGCCGGCAGGTCCAAGGAGTAGGACACGGAAGGGCAACTGAGAAAGGAACAGAGAGGTCAGAGGGCAGCTGGGGAGCGTTCAGGGCAGGCTTGAGGCCTCTCTGAGCAGCCCCTGTCCCCAAGAACACCTCTGTGGGACAGAGAAGGAGAGCCTGAAGTCACAGTATAGTCAGGTACCCTTACACTCTGAGTGCCTGGAGGGAAGAAGCAGGCTGAGGGGCATTTCCAGGGCTGGGGGGGAGCTCTTTTGGAAAGACCTAGAGCAATGGGAGCCCCACAGTCACTGGGATGTTTAGGGGGGCTCCTAGCCTAGGTGTGCAGGCACCACGCCAGGCACCCCATCATTCCTGCCAGATGGAGCAGCCAAGAGACACAAAGG